>BMAO01030183.1:0-19144 GCA_019973975.1 Trichonephila clavata
TCAGTATAGTCAAGGTGAGCCCACAGAAAATAGCAAAAGAATTTAATCCAAATTTCCCCTCGCGTATCTCCGGAGAATTTTCCATTGCAGAAGATACATTCAGTGTCTTTGTTTTCCGGCTCTTTAAATGATGGCATGATGTTCATTACGAATGATCCTTCAGAATGTACCGATTAATTACTTGTAATCCTGGAATAATCTCTAGATCTAGAATGTAGGTAGGATTTCTTGACAGAGTGTCTTTGTTTTGAAGTCTCTGGTTCCTAATTTGGGCATTTTTTATTAGTTTATCTTCTAAAACTTTTTTTAATGAGGAATATATTATTATTTCAGAAGAAGTTGAAGTTTTCCTGCCCCTATTTATTTATTTTTTAATTTTTAATGAATCTGTATCACTATTTATATAACTAATAACTATTATTTAGCTATCAATATACTCGAAACTCATTTTTTTAAATTTTTATTCAGTACATTTTGTTGAATTATATGGAATACTATACTTTTACTTCGGGTATTATGGAATACTAGGTATTCCATAATATCCGATACACCATCTTGGAAAATGAACCCTTAAGTCGAAAAACAAAACGTGGTCAGCTAAAACACTACCACAGTATTACAAACTACGATTCTTTAAGTGTACATGATTCTTAACTTCAATAGTTTAAGTCATTTGTATATTAGTAAGTAAAAATATTTAAAAATTTACTTGCAAAAACTTTTGAAAATTGTAAAATACACTTAGTTTTGTAGCAAGTATTATGGCAACATATGTGAGGTTAACTATTACGGTAATACATTATAGGAGTTTTTCTTCAAGCCTCGGCATTTGCAGTTACAAACAGAGCCTAAACTTCGGTATTCCATATTATTTGACTATTCCAAAATACCCGATTCTAATTTATATCTAACATGTTATCTAAATCTGTTTTTCAAATTAATTTTAAAGCTTAAATATATATATATATATATATATATATATATATATAATGCTAGTATTAATGAACTTAAAACAATAGTCAGCATCATTTCAAAGTTTATTGTAGTTTGGTATTGCATTGCTTCAATGATTTTTTTTAATAATATCGTTCTACGAAACTCCGTGTGAGAGTTATTGATAGCAGATTACGTAATTCTGAATTAAGGGCATATGATGAAGACGACACCTAAAATTATTTCCCTCCCAGAACTTTCACTGGTTCATTTGTCACAAATTGAGCATGTATCATTCTCTTTATACGGTAGGTCATTAATGACATTAATATTTGATTCCACAAATGATGAGCCATGATCATTCATCCAATGTATTTATTTGTATTGCAATTATAGACACACTGTGGTAGCCAAAAGATACACCTGCAATTTGAAAATGCATCACCTATTAGTGTTGAAAACACATAAAATTATGATTACAAATGCAAAATTTCTTTAAAAAATTTAATCTGTATATTAGCATTTTAAAAATCCTAACATGCATTATGTTAAACAACTCTAAAAGTTTTTAAATATACTTCTAAATATAAATGTTAAGAGTATTAAAATAAATATTGTACGAAAAACGAGTTTAAAATTTGAAATGAAACATATATTGAATTTGCAAGAGGAATATCAATTCATATAAAATGTTAGCTTTTTTTTTTAAGTGATATGAAGGAAATTTTAAAAGATAAAAAAATAAAACGTGATATCCTTAAAATTTTGATTAAAAAAACTAGCACTTTCACTCAGATCATCTATAGCTTTTCAAGATAAATAATTTAATATTTATTGGTTGATTTATTAAAAGAATTTATAAGAGATAAAACTACTTTGATCAATTCAAAGATAGAACAGTCAAAACTAAAAGTAAAAATTAACTTTTTTTTAAAAAAAAGATTGATTGATTTACATTATAAAATGATTTTATATGAAGCAATAGAGCCATTCAGTGCTTTTCCGATGCAAAAAAAATAAGATTGTAATAAATGAAACGGCTTTTTTAATCCAACTTAAAAGTTAAACACTGCTTAAACTCTTCCACAGAACACAAAAGCAGCCATCCATCTTCTCTCTCTGTAAGCAAAGAAAAAGGTAAAAAAAAACCTCTACTTTGATAAACTTTCTTTTTATCCATTTATAAAAACGTTCTAATGTAGTTGATCCCTGAAACATAATGGTACACGCAAAAAGAGAAAAAGTAAATATCCTTTGAATCCCAAACTTACGTTGTAACAACATTTTTAAAAGTTATAAAAAAAACACTGAGTGATATTTTTTCCCCATTTTCGTGAAACCTATCGATCAGCACTCCAGTGTCTACAACCGGTCACGACAAATACATACGATTTATTGAAACCGAACATCTTGCTGACATCTCTATCTCTCTCTGTACGACATATAGTGGAAATCTTTTTTTCAGTTTTCCATGCAACTGATGCTTACTCACACGTCAAAAAAGCAGGATAAATCCGTCTCCAATATAAACAACACCGCTAACCCTACTCTCAAAACAAAGATGCCCTTTTATGGGAATGTGTCTATTTCCTGCGATAACTTGAGTCCAGTTTTATTTGGTTGTGTCCGGATATGCGGAGAGGAATAAAGAGTAATGTGTATTGACCATTGCTGATCGAATTCGTGGATAGTAATTTTTTTCCATGTTAAGTTTTTTCTCCTTCACCTTCTTGGAAATGAGCTGTAGACTAACTTTAAATCCACAGCATTCAAGGATTGTGAGATAGCATTTCGGACAAACCGTAAAGTGATTCCGATGAAAAAGAGTATATGTACTGTCTCGACAACTCCACTAGACTGTTATCTACACATAAAAAAGACTAGCGTCTGCAATATTTATATTTTTGTTACTTGTAGAAGATTCGTATTTTTAGAATGAAAAAAGGAATTATGTCTGCTTTTTGATAACCCTCTTTCGAAATCGAGGAAGAATTAGTAAAAAAAAAAAAGTAATCAATTGTATTTATTAAAATAACGCAATATAAGTTGTTTTAAATGAATAGTTATTTCGAGGTTTTGAGAAAATTTATTAAAGATAATTCTATAGCATGAAAACAATTAATGCAACCTATAAATGTATACAAATACATACTATCAGTGAAGTCGATGTTACTAAAAAGATGTTTCTCATTTTCAAAATTTATTCACAGTCCTAAAAAGTGTCCACGGTAGCTAAGTGTCAGGGTCACAGACTCGTGGCTGGGATGTCATGAGTTCGAGGCCATTACTGAAGACCCGCCGCGCAGAAGGGCCAACGTGCAAGCTAAATTTGTCGAAGCCCAAACGTCTTCCACTTTGGTGGCACTCTCATGCAGCTTTATAGTGGGATGCAAATGTAGTTCTCTCTCTCAAAGCCCAATAAGCTCGCAATCATATTGTGTATTTCTGGTTAACTTTAGTATTCGTGAAAACGAAAACCTCATATTTACAAATTATTGAAGAATATTTTAAAATACTTGTGTTTTCTTAACATGAGAATTATATATATATATATATATATATATATATATCCCCATATATTTTTGACTCCAAAATTTCATAAAAATCCAGTCAAATTCCGCTGTGTAACAAATGGATTCAATACTTATATATCCAAATCTTGAAGAATTTTACAGAACATATTACAGGATACAATAGACAAATTTAAAGATACTTCTATTATAAAAAAACAGTTATGTGTGTGTGACGTAATAAAGAAGGTTGAGCAACAAAAGGTATTTTCAGTGCATGGATTCGATTTTGAAGACCTATTTAACTCTATCGAAATAGAAGATATGATTCAGATACTTACAGATGCATATGGGGAATATGGTTTAAATAATTGTATTGGTTTTGAAAAGTTCAATATACTTCTTAGATTTGTAATACAGGAGAACTTTATTATTTTTAATAATAAACTTTACAAACAAATAAAGGGAGAAATAATATGAGAATCATATAGAAATTAAAATTTTAAATAATTCTTAAAAATTTTGAAGTACAAAATAAAAATACCAAAAATATCAAATTAAAATATCAACACAAATCAAAATATTTGCAGTTACTAATAATCAATATTCAAATATCAAATGTGAAAAAAAATTATATTTTTTATTTAAATAAATATTGTTTTATCACACTTCAAAACAAGCATTGCAATACTATTAAAAAATGTCAAATAACTATTCATGGAAATCAATTTGTAGAAAAATATATTAATATAAATTATGCAATATAAATTTTGAATAAGTAAAAAGGAAAAAGCAAATCTAAAAACGATGATTTTCATTGACATTTGATTTGCAGAAATCGCGCTATTTTTTAATTTGATGACTTCTTTTCATGTTGATCGCGTACCAAAATTTGAAGAACACAAATCTATTTAGCGAAAAAAATTCATTTTTCTTAACGCAGGAGCAACGGGAGTTTTCCCATACTATGCAGGAGAAAAAAGAGGAATCCCCATTTTAGTTGAGCTGAAAACTTGTCGCAAGGAGCAGGAAATGGGATTTTACTACAAGTGTCGACGATGATTTTCTTACGCTATTTCATCTTCTTTTTCCCGCATTCCCAGCAGGTTATTCTAATCCTGACGTCTTTTATAACGATGATGACGGATTTAGTAAAGGACGACTTTTGGCGAATATCTTGAGAACGTGGCCAGTGTTGGTATTTTCTTATATGGTTGGTGTTGAATTTTCATTATTATGGAAGAGGCAGTCTTGGAAAAGCTATTCTTCTTTATTAAATACTGAGCATGAAGACACATAGACGGACGTAATCACAAGTAAACACACACACAACAATACACAAACACTAGCTGCAGCAGAGTACATCATGAGAACAAGAGACAAGAGAGCGCGTAACCGTCTGCTCCGTGTTTTTAGACTGGCGGTGAAGGTCGTACGACTCTTTTGTACCAGGAGTCGTGATTGAATGCAAATGCGCGCGAGCAATTAGATTAAGATTAAGATTATAACAGTCTTGTACGAAAGAACTAGGAAATATTTTAACGGGGTAAAGTTAAAGAGTTAGACGAAGTCATTATATATATATATATATATATCGCAATTCTCCAATGTATATATAATCTCTCAATTTTTCTATAAATTTTAAAACAAAATTTAGAGATTTTAAATATATATATATATATATATTATATATATATATATATATAGTATTAATGTCACTTTTATCAAAACTTAATAAATTTATGAGTTACTGTTATTGAACTTTCCATTGCCCGGGAAATGTTTTTTGCTGTACTCACGTGGTAAGTCTCTATCTAAGAGTTTTAAGTTTCATTTTAAAATAATTTAGTAATTATTATAGGCTATAATATTAACGTTTTACAAAATATATATATGGTTTTATTTATAATAATAGTTAAACTCTTCTCTAGAAATTTCTTGCTTTCTCTATGGTCCAGAGTATTGGCAAATTCAAGTGAAGGTGGCCTGGCCGAAAAACATTGTTTAAACCTGCAATCCTGGTTCCTAAGGCCAGGTGTTTGTTTCTAGTACTACTGTGTCTAAGACTATTTTATCATGACTATAGTTATCTTATGTTTATAACTATTTTTTTTATATTTGTGTAATATATATATATATATATATATATATGTTTTTTGTGTATATATGTATATGTATATATATAATGTCTCCATTTTAGTCCATTGACTCTTCTAGTTTCTAACATTTTAAAGTTCTTACTCTGTTCCTGCTATACATACGCTTATTTAATTCTTGTACAATATACTTTTCCATCATTTTTTATAGTTATGTTTCTTGAAATCTGGTTTGTATCTTCTAGCTTTGTTAGTGGTATAATTGAGTATATATATTATCATTTTATTATACTATATATATATATATATATATTATTATTATTATTATTATTAACACTTTAATTCTACATTCATGAAACTTCTAAAATATACAAATTTTGGCATAGTAATTAATATATATCTTACCTGCACACACGGAGAAATTAAAACTTAAAATTAACCTATATTTTCTTTTATTATTATTTCATCTATAGAAAAACCTACGAGTTAAAAATCTTGTAATAAATTCTTCGTTTTTATTTGTCGCTTAAAACATAATAAGCTTTTAGATCTAAAAATTTGTAAATAATGTGTAAAATTTAAATTGAATTATTAAAACGCTCATTTAGGAATCGAAAACTATATTTCAATCATACATTTTTTATTGTAATTCATAAAAAATTTATAAAGGTAATTATATATTACAAATGTGTTCTTAATTTATGTTTAATTTGAAATATTGAAATCTCTATTTTTACAAGCATATATAAAGTTCCAGGTTTAAAAGAGAGGAATTTTTGTAATCTGGTAAGATATAGAAAGATAACTTTTATTTCCTCCAATTAAAACCTTTATTTATCTATATTTTATCTAATCTCGTAGGTTACATTTTTAAAAGTTAGTCATAGTCATCTATAATGTGTTCATTAAAACTCAAAAAAATATATTCCACTGTGTGGTTATAATTAAAACTACACTATTCAGAGGCCTGTTTAACCCATTCTGCCAATCGGATTTGATGAAATTTAGAATATATGCTATATGGACTATTTGGAAAAGATTTCTGCAATAAAAAATAGTTCAAATTTTGACCACTAGGGGGAAATGTGATGCCCAAAGAAAGACAAAAAATATGTTCGAATCATTAAAATTTATTCAATTACAGAATATTCTCAATATATGCTCCATTGACATCAATAGCGTGTTAAAAGCACATTATAGCGCTTTCTATGGTAGCGCGAAGCAACTCACGAGTGATTTCAGCCACACGTCACGTAAGGATAGCTTTAAAATCAGGTAAAATCCTAATTCCTCCTCTATAAACCCGATGTTTTAGAAATCCCCACAACCAGAAATCACAAGGATTTCAGTCGGGTGAACGAGAAGGCCATGCATCCGGAAAATGTCTGGATGCATGCACACGATTATCACCAAAGTTAACACTAAGCATTGTTTTGACTTTATGCCCAACGGGAGAAGTTGCTCCACCTTGCATAAAGATAGTGATTTGCCAACATTGTCGTTCCTGGAAAGCAGGAATGACCTGTGGTTGAAGGATTTCACTGTATATTGCACTCATGACAGAGAATTTTTAGGACCTTGTGGAGGGAGAGTTCCAAAGAAAAAAGGTCCGTGAATAAACTCAGCAGTAAATCCACACCAAGCAGTCGCGTAATCTGAATGCAGTGGTTATTGAAGCAGGACATTATATAGGAGGTGAAGTACTCCATTTGCGGTAATTTTGACTATTCACAGCTCCATCTAAATAAAAGTGTGATGGGCCACGCATCATCAATACCATTATCGCCAAAAATTGGCAAGCAATTTCAAGGTGTGTTTTATGATCTTGGGGTCTCAGCGTTTGCATCATGTGGATCTTATACGGATACAGTTTTAAAATGTATTGCAGAGTTTTTCGTACTGTCGACCGCGGAATCTCCAACTCGCATGACACTGATCAACACCTTACTGAAGAATAGATGGAACTGGAGGATCTTTAAGCCACAGCAGTAGCGACTTCTTTGATAGTTTCAGTCCAAACCGGCTTCTGTCCTTTTCCGGGCAGCACACCCATATCTCCCGTCTCTTCAAATTTCATGATCATCCCCCCCCCCCGATCGGCCTTACACCAATCCTCGATATGGGCCTTTTCGCAAATTCTTTAAGCTACGATATTCACGCAGAGCAGCTAAGTGGTTGCTGCCTCTCTGATAAAATAATTTTACCAGTAAAGCTTGATGTTTCTTTTTTGTAAGGGCATGATAAACCATGACAAACGCACTCTAAATGGTTATCTGGCTATGACTGCCAGTTTATATAGAGGTTTTACGGATTTGCAGAAGGAATATTCGATAAAAGCCACCTGGGTGTCAAAATTTTTACTGATTTTTTTTATTACAGGAATCTTTTTCCAATGGTCCATATAGCATATATTCCAAGTTTCATCAAATTCTGATTATATGCAGGTTCGTTGGGCCTCTGAATAGTGTAACTTTAATTAAAACCACCTAATAAGTTAAAATACTCCAAATCCTTCAGAAAACCAAAACACTATCGATGATTTTGACTTTCACATATATCGATTAACTTCATATTTAATGAGAGGAAAAAGTATAAAGCATAAAAAATAAATGAAATAAGTCATAAATAAATCATTATTTTGATATTTTGTTCAAATCAAAACAAATATCTTATTGTATATACCATTATCTTCAATGCCTCATAATAATATCATTCATGTATTTCTTGAGGGAGGGAAGAAGAGATAACTACTAAACATTTTTTTTGTGAACATATTTATTATACTTTGTAAAATAACAGCTTTCTCGAAAGCATTGAGTAAAGGCGTTAACCTATTTGTCACAGTTACTGGCTCGTTACGGGCGTTGTCGAGCCACAGGTTCAAGTCCGTATACCACTAAAGACATGCCCTTTGGAGAAACCAATACATGTTAATTCTGTTGTGGCTCAAAGTCCACACTTTGGCGTGGTGTGGAAAGAGAGGGGGATGCTGGCTCAGATGTCGTTCTCTTCACATGACCATGCCTTAAAATTAAGGGTTTAGTCACGAATAGTCCTCTCACTGGCTTAGATTG
Source organism: Trichonephila clavata (assembly GCA_019973975.1). Classification (NCBI taxonomy): domain Eukaryota; kingdom Metazoa; phylum Arthropoda; class Arachnida; order Araneae; family Nephilidae; genus Trichonephila; species Trichonephila clavata. Next base: position 8,614 of record BMAO01030183.1, read on the forward strand.
TGATGCTAAAAACATTTACTCAAAGATGCTGAAATTAATATTTCCTAGTTTTTTTCGTACTACTCTACGCTCTCTCTTTTACTATGTGTTGTAATAATAGTAAATTGGTTTCATTTAAGCTTTTAATCATATATTTTAATATCTTCATAGTTAATGTTAATGTTATTACAGAACAGTTGAAATATTTCAGCTGCATTGCTGTTCTTTTGATCGATGCTTAGTTCTAAAAGTAAAATATATAAAAATTGGAAGATCAATAATGTGTTTTCCGGTTTTTTCCAACCTGCATTCGAATTATTTCAACTCATTGTGTTTTTTTCACAATTTCTTTTTTTTTTTTCCTTCTCACCCAAAATACTTCCAGAATTCTTCAACAACTCCCCTCCTAAAATTGAATAAAGACGTCAAACTGAATCAAGACTTTTGGAATCGCCCATCTTCCTACTCTGGTGATGAAAAAAATAGCAAAACAAAGAAAAAAATCCCGCTTTTTACTCTTTTTCCAATCTGCTATAAATAAGACTTGGAGGTGACGAAAAAACTGGGTTTCGGGAGTTGTGAAAAATAAAGATACGTAGGTAGATGAGTGAATATAAAGAACCATATATTGCCACTGATATTCACTTAATTCTAGAATGACTTCACATCAAATGTTATTTGGTCGAGGGGAAAACTTTTGTTGTTATTTATTTCTTCACATGAAAAGTGTCTTCTTTCTCTATAAAATGTAGAGTTGTATTTCGAAGAATAGAAATCCCGATTGAAATTGACTGCATTTGGGTCAAAAAGTATATTTTTACTTTCGATTTTTCTATGCCCCCCCCCCATATCGAACAAAAATTAAGTTCCCGCATTTTTTATTTTTTTTCATTTTAACTTTTGATGTTTATTGAAAAAAATATTCATTTTTAATTTATATTAAGGAGTGGCATTTAAATATAAAATTCAGTTCTGAAAAAGTAAAAAAAATCTGCAAAGAAAACTTGGAATGCAAAGAATATATATTCTTCTCATACTTTGATAAAATATTTAAGAGAACTGTTATTTGCACGAAATATGAAGAATTTATTTTCCTTTTACTATACTGTTCGAGTTAAATAGGACAAACATACTTTTCTTGTCTGAGTTGATGAACGATTACTAGTGATGTCCCGAACCACCTCAAGTCGGTTATATGTGCCTAGAGGTAGTCAGACGGACTATTATTTGACTATTATTTGCTCGCTTGACTCGTTTTAGTGTGTCAGTTGCTCAGTTTTTAGACATTTCAGCGAGGCAGCTGGTGGTTATAATTTTGCGTTCTGATTACTTTTGCTTATTCAAAGATGGATATTACTCCTAGGAAATGTTCTAAAATAATGGTTCTTAACGAACACGCTTCTATGACCATGAGAGATATAGCTACGGCAATTCGTTTGGGCAAATCAAGTGTTTGAAGATTTTTAAGAACATTTCAAGTTTCCGGAACATACTCTCTAAAAAGAAAAGGAAAATGTGGTTCTAAGTGGAAAACTACACCAAGAACTGATAAAATTCTAATAAGAAATTGCAAAATAAATCCAAGGAAGACAAGAAAAGAACTCCAAAAGTATTTATTGGTGTATTGTGTTGAAGTGAATACCTCAATTGTACGCAAAAGCGTCTGGAAGTTGGTTGTAAGGTAACAAGTTCAGAGATAAAATAATTCTTAACATATAAAATGATGAAAAAAAGTTTAACATCTGCCAAAAAATACCTACCTTGAACTGTTAGCAACTGGAAGAGATGACACACATTTATTTGGGCAGGGATAAAAATCAAATGCATTTAGAAAGAGTGAATGTGTGTGGCGGATCTGTACTCAACCTTCACACTAATTCTCTTGGGGAAACTTTGGCGCTAGCATTCGCTTTAATTCACAACCATCCCTTTCAAGAAGAAACCCTGATATGGAAATTAGTTTGATTATATAAAGTCAGAGTTTTGTAATTGTAAGATAGAAGGAGTGGGGCCTTACGAAGGTGAGATGTAATTGATTTTCATAACTTGAGTTAAGAACGAAGTTTGCCGCTGTACTAAATTATTGGATTGTGAATTTATAGTCTAAGATAGATTAGATTAAATTAAACTGATTACTTGCGCTTGTTCCCTTAGAGTTGAATGCTTTCTTTATATCACTCCCAGGGCATCATCTTGTGGTTTAACTTGAGGTTGATTAGTGTGCTTGATTGATAATAAAATAATAATTATTTTGGAATTTTTTGGTCTTGTTTTATTTACCCCACACCCTTAGGTAGATAGGACGGTGAGAGAGGGACTTCAAATGGAAGTCGCTCATAATTGTGACGGATCTGTACAAGACCTTCACACTAATCCTCTTGGGGAAACTTTGGGGCTAGCATTCGCGTTAATTCACAACAGTTTCTCCTCTCCTTCTATCTTACAAAAATAAAACCCTGACTTTATGTAGTCAAACTAATCTCTATATCAATGTTTCCTCTTGAAAGGGATTGTTGTGAATTAACGCGAATGCTAGCCCCAAAGATTCCCCAAGAGGATTAGTGTGAAGGTCGCGTACAGATCCGTCACAGGCGAACTGTGTAACCAGACCATATCCAACAGATTGTAAAACACCCTTTTGATGAGATCTTTTAGTATTTTTTCACAAATGGCACTGAAAATTTAGTTACTCTTAAAGGCATGATGAATTATGTCAAATACATAGAAATATTACGTACAAGGGTTGTTGAATTCATAATAACGTTTGGTGGAACATTTCAACATGACTTGGCTCTTTGTCCAGACATTAATGCGGGAAAATAAAATACAAGTGCTTGTTTGGCCTTTAATTTACCAGACTTAAATCCTATTGTGAACTTATGGCGTACTCTCAGGAATCGCTTAGCTCGAAGAATTAATTGCACGACAACAGAACAGATGATGAAAATTATAATGTAGCTATAGTTCCTCGATCATAAAGTCAAGAACATGTGCGATATACTAGCGAAGTTAATGCCAAAACGTTTTCAAGAGGTCATTTCTGCTAAAAGAGGACATACTTCGTCCTTATATAGACATTTTTCAGTCTACCTATGATATGTAATGATTAAAAGCAAAGATTTTAGAAAAAAATCGTTTTTTCCCATTCGTCTAAAATAATTCGAACAGTAGAGTATGTATTGATATATATATATATATATATATATGTCGTAGATCAATGCCACCCCTTACACTACCATCTCCCCGTCTATCTGCAAATATTACTGGATGTGTAGGTGGACTTAAATGATCGAAAGACATAATTGCAAATCAATACATTTATTGATTCTAATTAACACAAAAGGGTAGAAACACACAATTCAAATTTAAGATAAACAAAATAGAGTGGAATACGAAAAGTGGATTTACTACTAGCGGAATAACAGAATAGCAACTGAATCTAGGAAAGCTTAAGAACAGTCAGTAGGGTAAACACCTTCGGGAAATCGATTTTGAGTTTTTGATCTTTCTGAAATCCCCAAATCAGGACCTTTCCAATGATGTAACATACTTGCCATTTTACTAATTAAAAGTATGTTAAAAGGATTTTAAAAAAATAATCAGCTGATGAGCCACGCCCCCTTTGACAGATAGAAATGTAAACATTGACCTTTTAAATCTGGGAAGCTTTTCCAAAGCCACTCTCTGTTTTATTTATTCATACGCAATTAACTGTAGATTGACTGCAAGCGTAACTGTTAGGGTTGTTTACCTATTTTGGAAGGAATACACGTTTTTCTTGTTAGCGTTTTAAATATTTTGATATTTAAAATTTCTGAATATCAAAAATATCAAAATTTCAAAATTTTAATATTCCAAGATCTACAAAAGTGTTCAAAAAAAGTAAAGGTACGTTTTATAAAGGTAAGAATACTTTCAACCTTACTAACAATACTTCAAATACTAACGACAGTAATGTCAATCCTCAAGCTGGACATGCACATGACTCAAAGGAGACATGTGCAAAAGAAAAGAAAATTCCCAATTTAAATGGAAGTTTTTCTTCCTATGACAAAAATGTAGGTATTATTAATGCCATTATGAATTTGAATATTCTGGCATTTGTTTTCAAGAATGAAGTTCACTGTAAAATGTGTAACAGTGGCTTAGACATGCAAGTTTTAAAAGGTAAGTCTGGACTGGCTATTACATTTGTCCTGAAATGTTATGCTTGTCCATATCGTGTAGAATTCTCTTCTTCAAATTTTCATGAAGGAACGCAAATCGCTACAATAAATACCAGGTTAGTATATGCTATGCGTTCCATTGAAAAAGGTGCAGAAGCTGGGAGAATGTTTTGTGGCATAATGAATCTTCCTCAACCACCTTCAAGATTTTCTCCTTACGGTAAGCGAATCTTAAATGCTGCAAAACTTGTTTACAAGGACTCCATTCAAAATGCTGCGAAGGAAGCTATTTGTGAAAAAATGAAGGTAATAATAATATTGCAGTCGCTGTAGATGGGACATGGCAGAAGCGCGGTTACTCATCATTGAATGGTGCAGTTACTGTGACCAGCATTGATACAGGCAAGGTGATAGATGTTGATATTCTTACAAAATATTGCATATGTAAAAACTTACCTTCTCATCAAAAGGATTGTAAAAGGAATTACGTTGGATCGAGTGGAGCCATGGAAATTCAAGGTGCGTCTAAAATTTTTCAACGGTCATTATCTTTGCATAATGCCCGATATATTACATACTTAGGAGATGGAGATTGCAAAGCATTTGATGCTGTTAGAAAGAAAAACATCTACGGAGATGAATACCAAATTGAAAAATTGGAGTGCATTGGACATGTCATGAAGCGCATGGGAACAAGATTACGCAGATTAAAAACTCAATTGAAAGGGCAAATCTTTTCAGACGGTAAGTGTTTAAGTGGAAAAAATCGTTTGACTGGGCATGAAATAGATAACTTACAGTTTTACTATGGATCAGCTATTCAGAGAAATTACACCAGTGTCCAGAACATGCGGCAAGATAGCTGGGCCATTTTTCTGCATAAGCTGTCAACAGATGAATATCCCCAACAGGGTTTTTGTTCTGTTAGTGAAGATTCATGGTGTGGATATAAAAAGGCTGAAGCATCAGGTAAGTCTTACAAAAATAAAAATAGTCTTCCGGTCGCTGTTGTAGAAGCAATGCGTCCTATATTTAGAGATCCTTCCCATCCTGATCTGTTGAGAAAATGTTTGCATGGAAAAACACAAAACCCGAATGAAAGTTTTCATAATGTCATATGGTCACGTGTTCCTAAAACAACATTTGTACAGATTGAAACACTTTCACTTGGCGTTTATGATGCTGTTTGTTCTTTTAATGATGGTAATGTATCCAAATTAAAAATGCTGCAGAAAATGGGAATCGCGCCTGGAGAATATTCGGTAAGTGCCATGAAAATTCTTGATAGAGAAAGGTTAATAAAAGCAGTGTATGCTTTTTCTGGAAGAGCGAAGAAAAACTAGAAAAGATAAAATAAGAAAAAGAAAAAAAGAGGATAATATTAAGAAAAATAAGGTAATAACCGGCTACAGTGCAGGATCTTTTTGATAAGGTAAAATTTTATACCAAAAGCTACTGTTTTCTAAAAATTTTCTTTTCTAAAAGTGTTTTCTCTTTTCTATAAATCTACTGTATGCATGAACTGGAATTTTTTATTTTGTATTTCATATATATTCTTGTGTATACTGAAGTGAAATTTTTGAAATATTCCTCAGACATTTAGCTAAAAAGCATATGTCGTATCACAGAAAAGGAAAATTTTTATTAAATTCCTTATTGGTACTCTGCAAAAATTATTTTTTAAACAGGCTGATCAATTTTTTTAAAAAAAATTTCATTTTTGTATAAAGATAAATGTTTATTTAATGCACAAACTAATTTTAAAGCTTTAGTGTTCAATAGTTTCTTAGCAAAATGTACATAAATATATCTCAAAATGCAATACCCTTTTTCGTTGCACGAAACTTGTTACATACCAAAAAATACACAAATTTCATGTTTAAAAACATAAAATCAGTAATCTTGTTGTTGTTTTGGATACCATTTATGTAATATTTTAAGAATCCTTTTAATTCTGATACTTTAAGAAATTGTGTTTACATGTGAATATATAAAACATTAATGAAATTTTTCGAAATGTCATATAATCATGTATTATTGTCTTATAAAGATTATATTTTTTAACTTGTGTCTTCTTTTTTCTAAAAATCTATTGTTTGCATGAACTAGAAATATTTATTTTATATTTCATATATATTGTGTATACTGAAGTGAAATTTTTGAGATATTCCTCAGACATTTAGCTAAAAAGCAGATGTTGTAACATAGAAAAGGAAAACTTTTATAAAATTCATTATTTCTACTGTACAAAAATTACATTTTTAAACAGGCTGATCAATTTTTTAAAAAAAATTCACTTCTGTATAAAGATAAATGTTAATTTAATGCACACACAAATTTTTAAGCTTTGTGTTCAATAGTTTCTTAGTAAAAGGTACATAAATATATCCCAAAATGCAATGACCTTTTACGTTGCACAAAACTTGTTACATACCAAAAAACACCCAAATTTCTTGTTTAAAAACATAAAATCAGTTTTTTTTGTTGTTGTTTTGGATACCATTTATGTAATATTTTAAGAATCCTTTTAATTGTGATACTTTAAGAAATTGTGTTTACATGTGAATTTATAAAACACTAATGAAACTTTTCGAAATGTCGTATAATGATGTATTACAAAAGTCATATTTTCATGTATTGACACATTTTCACATGGTATTTATGATGATTTATAATAATCTTAGATGACAATAATGTATCAAAACAGAAAATTCTTCAAAAGATGATGCATAATTTGAGAAAAATGATGCAAATGCTATAAAATATCTCGATAGATTAAAAGTGAAAAATTCTATATATGTATTTTCTGAGAAATCTAAGTAAAAGAAATAAGTAAAAAATCTTAAAAGTTATTGAGAATAAGCTAATATTTAAAAAAAACTAGTGCAAATAGAGATTGTAATTCATAATTTTTTTGAAGAAGTGACATTTTATAATAAAAATGCAATTATCTCAAAACGGTGTTTTTAAAAATGCGTGTACTATTTTCTCAGAACTTATTCAACGGAAGCACTTGCACAATCTTCACTGAATATTACTGATATCTAACTATATATATTGCATGGAGCTTTTATTAATATTCCCATAATATTTTTGTAAAATTCAGTTATCGTGGGAAAAAAATAAAAATTTTCAAAAAATTCATAGTGATACTGTTGCGATGAATGTTTTTGAAAAAACTAAACAATATATTTTAAAAAGCTTCCGATCATTTTAAATAAAAAAGTCTAATTAATTTACAGAAAAAATCTTAAGTCTGTACATTTAATAGTTTCTGAGAAAAAGGTACATAAAAATACTCAATTTAACGTTGTCGGGATAGGGGGTACCAACAACTCTTAAACACGCACAGCTACGCCACGTACGAATATTTACAATACCTTAAATTAAATCACTGACCTTATCTTTTACTTCGGCTGTTCCTTCTTGATGATTTCTTCCTTTTTATTGGCTGGGGAATGGTTGAAAGATCCACACTCTGTAACACTGATTTTTACAAGCTTCAATCTACTTCTCCTAGCGTAGCTCCACACGTAACCGCTATCTACGAATGTCAACAACTACGTGCTGACCTCACGATCTTTACTTCACTTAACTTCCCTCTTCTATCACTTCACTTTACTTAATTCTTTAAACTCGCGAAACCAGAACTTATATAATATATCTTATTTGCATAAATCACGCTTGGCTCTCGGTGAAGATTGGTTGAAATAAATAATTTTATAGAAAATAGAGAAGGTTAGTCGAAGATCGTATTGATCCATCACATATGTAATAATCAATGATTTTTTTGTCCAGGGATTTCATTTGGTTTAGAATTATCTTGAATCCTCTAAAACATCGCTTGATAGTTAATTTTTTTTAGTTTACACGCCTAACAAGAAATATCCTTTTAACCACAACATTATATCCTCAAAAACCGCAACGTTGGCACTTTTCAAAATAAGATGATGCATTACTTAATAAGCCTCTTATTCTGACCAACCATGGTACAAGCTAATGAAAATCATTTGATTCTCGAAGCTTCCAGTTGGAAACAGATAAAAGCTGAGATCTCCGGAACGTTAAGAAGAAAGGTTTTGTCTATCGCATTTGTCTGTGTGTGTTTGTGTTGCTGCTATTCACTCTGACACCTAATGTGTCCAAAATAAAAAAATGGAACTAAATTGAAAATACAGCATTATAACGTTGGGTGTCAAACTATTACGGTGGGTGCCAAATTATAAGGGTTGTGACCCAATGTAATAAAGGGACACGCGATGAATGGATTCTTAACTAAGTCCACTAGTTAATTTAAACACGTTTATTGGACAAAACAAACATTAATATACATAACTAGAGAACAAATATTTAGATTACAATTGAAAGGGATCGGAACACCTGCTCATACGTCCCATAGTTCGGAAGCTTGGCTATCACTGAGGATTTTTCAACCCGCTAGAGGGCGTGTAAGTCTTTCTGCTGCTAATAAGGGAAGAATCTTAGAAAAGGGGGGGGTACAATCTCCCCTATGGATCCGACGACGTCCCGGCGAGGAGACAGGATCAGAAGAATTAGTTCTTGTAGTGGTAGCTCTTGTTGAGGGATGGATGGTTCTGCTAGAAATGGCAATAAGTGGTGTAATTCTACAAAAGCAACGGATATTCTTCTGTAAGCCTCAGCTGGAGCAGCATAAGCTGACACTTCAACGTATAAATACTCATTCAGATGAGCATACTTGGGATTACCTTGGTTCCGTAATTCTTCTCTCTCTCTCTTCCATTTCCTTATCTCTCATAGAACCACGTCCCAGAATAGCCATTCCTGTTTGTGTAGCTTCTTGTAATTGTTGAAGCGAACTGCCTTTTGGGCCCAAGAGCTTGCCCACAAAGTTGAATTTTGGGTGTTCATCAACTGGAATATAAACTTTAACTTTTAAACGAATCTTCTTTCCGGCATACACAACAATTTGATTATCTTTTCTTTGGGAATCATCACCCGATTCCGGTTTGTGAACACGGCCAATTTCTTGTTTTAACAGTTCTATCTTAAAAGGATTCATCCGATAAGGTGGCACTGCTACTGGTAGATGGTGTCTTGTATTTATACGATGTTCAATAAATGGTGTAGGCTCTCTCCCCCTGGTTGAAAGCATTCTTCATATTTTTCCAATAGTTTATTTATTTCTTCCCGTTGCTGAAGTGAAAGGTGAATACCTTCATTTTCCCGAAGTTGACAAGGATGAGGCTCAGGATCAACAGTGAGAAGAGCATTAATGTTCGGAGGCGCTTTCACAAAATTATATTTTCTGTGGGATGTTTCAGTGAAATACCAGTGTTTTCTTTGGAGATCTAAGACGATCCCTGCAGCTGTTAAAAAGTCTATGTCCAAAGTGTTCTGTTGCCTCTAGCGTTTTTCAAAACTATTAGCTCCGTGGAAATGACTTTTCCTTGAATATTGTCTACAGAAGTTGTCAGTAATTTTGTGGCTTGAGTACGACCATCCGCTAAAGTCATTTGCATGGTTTTTTCATTAAAATTTAATCCTTTTTGCTTAAGTAGATGGTATAATTTTTCACCAGCCACTGAATGAGTAGCGCAAGTATCAGCAAAAACTGCTACTTCTGTATTACAAACGCATATTTGAATAACACTAATAGGATTATTTTCACTGGAGAAACTCTAAAAATGTGATTGATTCAGACTTGATGGCAAGGCATCATCTTTTTGTCGAACTGGGTTGCAAGTGCGGCATCTTGATCGAATAATACGGAGTTCTGTCTTTTTTTCTATCAGCGATTTTCGTTTCAGGTATTCTGTCATTGGAAATGGGATTCCGCCTACTCTTGCTGGGAATCCCGGTTTCCCGCCTACTTTGAATGGGGAAACCTGACACACACACAGAGAATGTTCATGAGACACCAACTTAGGATTTCGTATGTAGTTACTTCTCCAGGGATTGGATTTAAATTATTTTTGTTTGGAACTAAAGTTCTTATTGTTATTTTTATTTCACATGTTTTTAACTTCTTCATACGAATCTAGCTTATCCACAAGCTGTAGAGGATTTCTCCAATTACACCACTGGTCCGAAAGGTGATCTTTATAATCTTTAGGGGTTTTCTTTTTAATTAGTTAGCCACAATCAAATCTTTCAATTCTTCAAGAGTGGTGGCTTTTGACTCTTTGAGCCACCATCAAAATATGTTTGCAAGTCAAAGTAGAAGTCACTCCAGGTTTTTGCAGAATCTTTGGTGTGCCGGGAAAACATCTGCCGAAACTTCTCTGCACTTACTTTAAAGCGCTTTGGAAGAATTTGTCTGACTTTATAATAGTCTTGAGCACCAACAGCAGATTCTTTTGCGATTTATTTTGAAACTTCAGTCGGCAAAAGACCAAGAAGGTACA
>BMAO01030184.1:0-75688 GCA_019973975.1 Trichonephila clavata
TGAGTGAAGCATTTTAAAATTCTTAAACACTTTTAAAAGATCAGAAAGTGGTATTTATGAATTTGACGTGTTTTGAATTTTTCTAATGGGCTACATATTAACAACTAGTTTCCCCTTCAAACGCGGAAAAATCTAAATGTGAGAGATATTTTACGGTGGCATCATCTAGTGGCTGGTATCGCTACCCAATTTAATCGATATTAACTTGAGCACCAAGCCTTGTAAAATGCCAAATACTGTCAGATTTTTAATTTTGCCGAAAGTATCAGAGACAAACTGTTATCATGATCTTTATATATGCTATTAATCACATGACATACGTGCTTACGATTCACATCCAGAAATCGATCAATCCAGCCGGGATCGAACCTGCAACCTTAGGCTCACTTACCTCTACATCATCGGGTTGACTTAAATATTAATAATGACATATAGAACAAAATCAGTTGTATCAGATCATCATATTAAAAGTCAAATCAAACAAAATTCGAATATAATTGATGAGTTCTAAAAGAAAATTAATTCCAACTTCTGAAATGATTAAATTTAAAAAGGAACATATCAACATTTCTGCATTATTATAAAGATTATATTTCAAAATAAAAATTAATTTACAGTAAAATGTTCAAAATTCTTTCTTAAATTTATTCCACTTTTCAAAAGCATTAAAATATTCTTGCAGATTTTTGCATAGATAGAAATTTAATATTATTTACTAAAAATATTGCATAGAAAGAAAGAATATTTTGTTACATTAATCTATGGCAACATATTTTTGAGAAGTATGTATATCTTATCTTTACTTACTTTATTTATTACTTATGTAGAGTATAATTTATTTTTCTTTTAATATGAACCAGAAGAATAAATTTACCGAATTTGATTAGAAAGCGTATCCTGAAATTATACCGCGAAAATTTTAAATTATGTGCTGTAACCATTATTTTGTATTACATCTGCGTTATTAGTAGAACCATGGTTAAAACCCTGACACCAATTATGAAGGTAAACATTCACCATAAATTTATTTTGACCAATGAACTATTAGCTATGTATAAAGCTTTATAGTTTACAGAATATGCACCGATAAAAGACAGAAAATACGTTTTCACAAACTATTAATTTGTAAACATAACAGAAATACACTATAATGAAGATATTGAGTTTCCCGGAAATAACTTTAATGAAATTGTACTTGCTCTTCAAAGAAGAAAATAAGTAATAGACATATTTTAGTAATACTGCGTGAACATATCAGTTATAAAATGCATGATAAAAACATTCAATAATAATAATACAGGACAGTAGCACTTATATAAATTACTGGCAAGTAAAAAAAAAAATCAAAGTATATATCAATCCAGAATAGAAAGTAACTGATTATAAACGAGATTATTAAAATAAACTTAAGTTTAAAGTGAGCAAAGATTTAGTTACATCATCCAATGTTATTTAATAGAAACCAAATATAGTAGAAAAATGAAACGTTAAACAAGTAGTAAGGAAGTAGAAATGGAGAATTATATGTTCACTTAATCAAAAGCAGAAACAAGAAAAATAGAAGAGTCATTTCATTCCATTATTTGATCTCTTTTTTTATTTAAATATACATTACCTTACCATATTTGGATGTGATATTGCATTGATTTAAAAAATTTAATGCATTTAAATTGATAATGATATTCTTATATTTATAAAACACACGGAAACAAGATTTTAAGTGCATTCTCATTTGGTTTTGAATTCTCTATTCTGTAAGAAAAAAATTGTGGTAAGAATCCCGTTTTATATCCATTCAATCAGCATATTTGTATTCATGAGATTTATAATATCTCCACGCAAAGATTTGAAGCCAGGATTTAAATGCTTTTAGGATTACTACATTTTTTTTAGAAATTAAAATGTGTCTGGTTAAACCATTTCGAAAGCTAGCACAGATTTGCTTATGTGATTTTGAAAATGTACGGAATACGTTACTTCATTTTTATTTTAAAAATATTTATTTGGAAGCAAAGGAACTAGATTCAATTTCATCCATTGAAATTGAAATGAGTGTGCATTATTTTATTCGTTGAGATACACTCAAAATGCATTTAGTCATTCCTTTTTAAATTTCAGACTGATATGGAAAAAAAGCATGCTTGAAAGGAATAATAGATTCCTGTCAAAATAAGTATAGTTTATCCTATGTATATATATTAACTATATTATGTAAATTTGTGATAGTCCAATGTATTACCGTCGTCAAAAGCGACTTAAATATTTTCCATAGAGTAATTCCGCGAATATATTTTGCTTAAAATACGCTATAGATTTAAAAGAAAGTAGTTAAAAATTCAATTTTTAAGATAAAAAAATAAATTATTGATAAACCTTTTTTCAGACAACTCTGTTTATATTTTACTCAAATAAGATTTATATGCTATTTAATATACTTCATATTGCCGTATATAAGCCGAGAAATTTTGTAAAATTTTTTTAAAGTTAAAGTAAGAGGTCTACTTATTTATAGAACTGCTAATCTCGAAAAAAAGCAATTAAGAAAAAACGGTTTAAAAACAAAATAAAGAACAAAGATTTTTCGTTAGCTATGCGCAATAAAATTAAAATTGTAACGTTTCGGGTACTTTAAAGGAATTTAATTTAAAAAAAACTTGAAACTTTTAAAGTTAGTGCCAGAATTCGAGTTTCCATATAGCATTATTTAAAATTTGCATTCACTCATAGAGATCTGCATTCAACCGACAAATACAGAGGGATGATAGTAGGAAACTTGGAGATGTCAAATCACTATAAAACATCAACAACATCACTATCACAAACCTGTTTTAGTCGGTGAAAATCCCATAATAGTAGCCAGACAGAATGTTCCACCAACCATGTCAAAAATGGCAGTTAGACTGCCGATAGAAGTGAAAACTTGAACTTTAGTATTAAATTTGAAATTACAATGTTTGAAATAAAATTGTCAACATCAAACTGGTTTTAACACTATTGACTATCCGGAGCAACAATTATGTATATGCATGTTTATATGGTTTTTGCTATTCGAATATATTACGGTCTGTACAAGATCAGCGAAAACATAAACATAATCTATAATTGAAATAACAATTAATATACAATCATATTTATGGATAGTATTTGTATTTACTTTAAATTTCAATGTAGTACTTAATTTTAACATTATTTTAATTGTTTGCACTATTGTCAATATTAATTTCACAATACTTAAGACTTTTTGTATTTTCAATTATTTCATTTTGTTCTAAAAAGATACAATAGGCTTTTTGCAACTAAAGAAAGAAAAGGAAAATGTTTGATTCAAATTTATCTAAGTATCGCTAAAACCGCATCAATCGTCGTTTTATGTTTTGTAGTAATAACTTTCGATCATTGGACATATTTAAATTGTTTTACTTAGAAATTCAATTAGTGGTAGATTTTATCATCTGCAAGTTAATATTGAAGCTCCACTTAAATAATCGGTACATTATCATATAAATCTTTCGCCAAACCTTTTTCGAGTATTTCAGAACCCTTTTGTATAAATCATCAAATTTTCGTATCAAATTAATAAAATTGTTGTGGTCTGTCTCATATATATTCCAGGCGAAATATAAATGGCAACCATTAATATGTATTGCCTATTCTCGGAATCGCAACGAGCAAAGCATATTTTGCCTACATCAGAAATATTAACACCAACAGTTTCTAGTGAATTTAGTACGTATGTCCATATGTGAAGTAAATGTCTGATTCATCTTGAATATTGTGATAAATAGCTACGCTCATGCTTTTGAACTTCTGGTCTTTAATAACTTACAACAGTTGAAATTCGAATATCAAGTGGTTCTTCATTTTCATAATGAATTTCGACAAAGCAAAACATTTGACTTTTTAATGAAATCATCATTTTTAGGTCAGCCGTGATGAGTACGCAAACTTTGGACAATTGAATGAAAATATCGATAACTTTTCTTAGTTGGAGATGAATTCCAGAAAGTTTTGGTGACCGTTTTAGTGCATTATTTTGTAACCTTCTAATTCTAACGTTAGATAATCTCAGACTTGTCTATCTTTTATGATTTATTTGCATTAATAACCATATTTTTAAACTTCAACGCATTATCTTTGAATTATTATTAGATTTTATAAAATTTTAAATTTCAAATCCATTATAAAATATGTTTGAAACAACTAGAAGTCTGTTTTACCACAGTAGTAAGCAGAAACTTAAGCCACTCAGAAATACTGATCTGTATAGCGTGATGCATTCCAGAGGTTAATATTAAAATAAATAATACAAAATTCTCAAACGCCAGAATAAATACCAAGATTTAAAATACTTAAATAATATAAAATTCTAGTCGCCAAAATAAATACAGGCATTTAAAATAATTTTCGTTATTTATTTTAATCTTAAAATATTTGTATATTTATTTAGCACTCACTATTGTACTGCACAATGATTCTTCAATTAAACAATTCAAATGATAATGAAACAAAACACTATTTCCAACACACAGTATACACACATTGAACTTAACCAACCATTCAATTTCATTTATAAGATATACACACTATACGTCAGCCATAGCTACAGGTATATTGCTAACATCTTGGTGACGCGAACACGAGACATTCACCCATCCAAATGTCACGGGCAGGCACACTGCAGCGTGCGCCAGTCAGAGCATGTCGGTGGTGGAACCTGATTTCTCTACAAAGTGCCACGCGCTAAAGGAAGTTTTCCTATAAAAACCCAATGAAATGGAATGAAAATCAAGTTAAATGCACAACCAATAGTTTTGCGTCTTGCAGAATGTGAAACCTCACCAGAGTCGTTCACATCAAGACTTTGCCATTGTGGATGGAGGACTGTCTTACAGTCCAGATGCCCACAGATACAAACGTCATAAACTAGGGTCCAAACGAGGGGAGTGGCCAAACGAGTGTGGGGACTTAGAGCGCCGTGGTAAAGTTGAGGAAATCTGCACATGTGCAAATTTCCCACTTCTTTCGGAGTTGCTGCAGGGAGTACCAGCTACTATGGATCAGTACGTGAGGTTCATGCCCGATGGAGCACCAGCACTACCTCCATGCTACATATCCCGGGAGGTACATTCGACGAGGTGGACCTATTGCTTGATTTTACACGATCCCCGAGCCTCAATTCCTTGGATTTTATCTTCCGATGCTACCTGAAATCGCTTGTGTATGAGACGATGGCTGCCATAGTCGAGGATCTCATTGCACGAATCTTTGTCACTTCAGCTGATATCGCCAGCCAACCAGATTTGCTTGAACGCGCCCGAGAATCCTTCGTCCGTCGATATCAAATGTGCTATAACCTACAGTGCTACAACTTCGAATAATTCATGAACTATCATTTGCCATTGCATTTCTGACATCGGGCTTTGATTCATTGTTCGTATTGTAAGCATGCATTACGTCTAATAAAGGTATTTCTTACCACTTATTGTCCCTTTTCATTCCATTCCACATCACACCCTTCAAAAATGTTTTTTTTTTGCTAATTACTCCGCCTAAACGTAGTTTGTGACTCCATGTTCTATGGTGATCTGTCTTCCCTATGCTGCGTACTATTAACTCTCTGAGTTTGTCGCTGAAATTCGCGAACACCCTACACGTTCATCATGC
Source organism: Trichonephila clavata (assembly GCA_019973975.1). Classification (NCBI taxonomy): domain Eukaryota; kingdom Metazoa; phylum Arthropoda; class Arachnida; order Araneae; family Nephilidae; genus Trichonephila; species Trichonephila clavata. Next base: position 5,665 of record BMAO01030184.1, read on the forward strand.
GGCTAGATTTTTTTTCAAGACATGTAACGTAGATCAACTATCACTTTCGTATACGAATTTCTTCTCCCGCGTATTTTCTAAGCAAACAAAAAATATAGAAAATAACACGAGGACAAATAATGTACAGGATAACAAATGAATAGAAAAATAAGTGGTAGTTTCAGATAGGGGATGCCAGAAATATAACTATAGTAGTTGGATTACTTTACAGCAATTCTATTGGAAAATATTTCACCCATGTTGCCCATTTGAAAAAATATTTGAAAATTATAGGCATTTTTCTCCAAATTTAATTTATGTACACCTTTTAAATTTTGGGTAAATTTTTGAAAAAGTAAACGCTTTCAGCTTATGCAATGATTGGCTTATATTAAAATATATGGTAATAAACTTTTTCACGCCATTTAAATATTTAAATCGTTATAACTGTCGATTAAAAGTAACGCCATTCCCTCCCTAGTGCCACCGTTTTTTAGATAAGCGTCCTTGAGCCGTGTATTAGGGGGGGGGGTGCACAAATAAGCAAATTTTTCTTTGAAATAAGTAAATCCTCCGTAAACACTGTCAAGGACATTTTTTATTCCCAAAGCCATCGTAATAGTTTTATTGATAGCAGTGCAAAGATAAGAATCGTACTTTGGAAAGATATATACGCCGGTGTCACATAAGGGGTTAGTTAATTAAATAAACATGGCGCTATTTATGTTTAATTATTCTAACAGTAAAATTTTTTATACAATAAAATTCGAAATTAAAAAAGTCTTTCAATAAAGAAATATCAGAAACCTTTTGATACAAATAAGTTAAAATTATTAAAAATTTAAATTATTTTTTCTTCCAAAACCACATTATTTTAAAATAAGAGGTATCGTTATTCTCTAAACATGCAATTTGCTGTTTCTTAATCCACTAATATACAAATACTTGCAAGAATCCTTCTGTGACATTCCATTCTTCGTATTACTAGTCTATCTTCTTAATACATGTGTCGCTTCTGTTTGAAATAGTACGAAACGTCATCCTTTAAAATGTTCTCCCATTTCCTGTCCATCTTGTGTTGTTTGTTTTGATTTTTCAAACATATTTTCTGTCAGAAAGCTCTATTTATGATATTGCCACTCAGTTTCTAATGTCAGCCTTCAACTATTGATTTGAAGCCACTGGCCACAAATGTGTCATGACGATCTGCTAAAAGATCCTTCTTATTTCTGGAGGGGGATGCTTTATTCTACTTAGCTTATCAGATCCCAGTATTTTATTTTTGGGCAAAAATGAGATTTCATTTGACAGTACTAAAAAAAGATAAAAAAAAAGAAAAGATAAAAAAAAGTGGGCAAGATTTGTACAGAAATGAGCTTCAATTAGGATGGATATTTCATATTGAAAAAAAAAATGAGAAATTCAAAGTATAGATTCTTGAATTTAAAAAAAATAATACAAACACATTAAACTTAAGGTATCCGACTGGTTGCGACAGCTTTAAAAAAATTTTTTTTTTTAAATGAAGATATGTGAATTTTTTTGTTGTTTTTAGATTTTTTTAGCACATTTTTTAAAAAAAATATGCTGAAATTAAGAAGATAAAAATAAATTATTATTACTTAAATGGGAAAAGACTGGACAAAATTTACAAAAAATAACCTAAACGCGGCTCATTCTGTAGCAAAAGGTTATAAACAAATTTTCAATTCTAATGTTTTGCTATGCCATTCATTGTCGAAATGACCTTCTGGATAAGATATTTTTAATTTTTACAAAAACTACAGCACTTTATCTCGGTTACTATATGAAATTGCTTAAAAAACAGTGATTATATTCACATAAGGGACTGTAAATTTTGTAATAAAATAGTGATTGATAAATCTGAAGGTTACAATACTTCTACTATTATGCAAAACTTACACAAAAAATTTCAGTTAATTATTTTCAAAACTTTTTTAACAATCGCTGACCACGTTTGATTATTTTCAAAAAATCACATTTCGAGTAAAACGCGTTTTAAAGTGTGACATCTTGTTTAAAATAATGGCATCTGCTTTTACTAAAATACTTGTAGTTTTTTTCTAGTGAACGGAAAATAATAAACTTGGGTATTTTTAGAAAGCTAATAAGATGACGTATAAAATAAAATCATAAAAAAAATTTGTCAATTTTTGTCAAACTTCACAATTTTAGAGTTGTCGGATACCTTAATTGAGTTTCGATCAGTATCAGTACGGAAAGCATCATATTCCTTTAATGTTAATATGCATCAGAAAAAAAAACTTTGGCTTTATTAGCAATGTCAAGTTACCATTACATATTTTAAACATGATAATTAAATACCTACTTAATGTTTTTCCCCATTAAAACATGAAACTTTAATATTTCTTAAGCGATGGAAATCTCTTAAGGCGTAAATCAATTCACTTCATAATTTCGTTAGAATTTGTTTATCTGAATAATCCAACTTTTAAAAAAAAATCTGACTTTTAAAACCTTATTCAAATAAAGTTTGTATAGAGCATTAACTTGAAAATCCAAATTAAGCTGAAATCAATAGCTCAATATTTTTATAGAGCAGTAACAATTTAACTGGTTAGAATAGCATTGTATCTGACACATATAAACTGCATCCTCGATGTGAATTTTAAGTCCACGGAAATCTAACTGATAATCATGTGGTTCAAACACTTCATTGCATTTGAATAATTTGAATTACTCTTTAATCTTAGATGATTCTCACTGATGACAATCAAAGTCTAACTAATGTATGCCAAATTAAACTTGGTTCACCTAATTCTAAGAGATTTGCATATAAAAGCAGTCTACCCTTCTTTAAAAACATCATTAGTTCCTGTAGTACAGCTTGTTTTATACTGAGAAGCATGTTAATGAAGTTCATTATCTTTGTATTGAAAAATATTCGAATGACAAAAGGTTTTGATGAAACTAGTTTTTAAATTATTATTTTTTTTAAAAAAAAAGTTGCTTCATTGATTAAAGCATTAAACTATTTACTAAGAAGAGAGAGAGAGAGAGAGAGAATAAATATTTATAAATGAAGTGTCATAGTTTATCTCTCCCCAGTAGTTAAGGACACTTTTCCCTGATAAACAATGCTACTTTTACATCATGTTTTATAAAAAAAAAGTCATTCATATCAGATGCAAACTCTTTATTACTTTTTTTAAGCTCTAGTATTTCAAGTAAGTCTTCTGCTGAAATCTCACAGCAATGCCTACTTTTACAAGTTTTTAATATAAACTCATCTGAAATTATTAATGTATTAATCGTACTCAGATAGAGCTTTAATTACGAGGAGTGTTCGGAAACTAAGTACCGATTTGGAAAAACTCGCATAAAAATATTTTTTCAAAATAAAATTTATTTTTATTTGAAAGAGCATGTAGGAAACTATTTTTCTACATACTTACCACCATTGTTCAGAGTTTTGTCAACTTGGGAATCCAACTGGTCTATAGCCTATTAAAAAAAAAAGATGTTGCCAGTGAAGAGAGCCATTATTGAATAGCCCTTTGGGGAAACTCATCACAAAGCAATCTTATTGTAAACTATCTGTTTTCATTAATTTTCTCATTAATTTTTTAACCAAACCATCATTGACAACAGGCTTTTTTATGACATTGGTGGCTTATCATTGAAATGTCGAATTCACTTTATTAAATTCCATCCCTCATTACATTTTCACTATAAAACTCTACACAATGGGAAGGAATCTCAATGGGAAGGGTTTTAACACGCTTTGTGTACAAAAAATGGATGACAGAACGCACTTTACAGTCGGTGGGATCGGCCGTCCTCTTAAACATTTCGAAAGCTCCCTGACACGTGTAAAAGCAACACAATCTGGCTTTAATGACGTCACTGGTACAAAGAATCAACCAGAGACACGTGTGCGCAAGGGTTGAACTCCGATACTACGACTGCGGATGTGGTAGAACGAAATGGCACTCGTATTTAAAAGTCTTATGATATAACATGCTAAGAACACTATTTTTCTATGCCTAACACGTAATAAAATAAAGACATTATATTATTCTCTATGTATTAAATACTAATATTATATTATTCTCTATTTCTTAAATAATAACATTATAATAATATTCAACAATATTGATAAGGAATGTGAACTTTACACATGTTTCGCTTTATGAATGACAAAATATATCTCAAATAAATAATTAATTCCTCCACTATTCTCTTTGCATAAAACTTTGCCTCCACTATTATTCCACACTTTTTTTATGCATAAACAAAATTAAATAATAATATTATATGATTCTCTATGTATTAAATATTAGCATATTATTCTCTATATACTAAATAATAACGTTATATTATTCTCTATTATAATACTAAATAATAACGTTATATTATTCTCTATGTATTAAATAATAACTTTATGTTATTCTTTATGTATTAAATAATAACATTATTATAAGATACAACAATATAAATAGGGAATGCGAGCTTTATGTTTCGATTTATATATGCCAAAATATATCTCAAATAAATAATTAATTCCTCCACAACCAAAATTTACACGAACTTTCCTGTACTTACAAAGCATTTTCGATCCCTGTCGTAAAATTACGGATGAAATATTGTCCATTTTCGTTTCATATCAAAATCCTTTCTTTCCAGAATTCGAAAAAGATCCCTTCTTTATTACAACGTCAAAAAAGTATAAAAAATGATAGAAAGAGTGAACAAGCATGTATGATACTCATGTTGAAACGTGATCTCCCAGTTATACGACCAGAAATCAAATAGAAATAGAAAGGAAGAAAAGAAATAGCACAGAAGTTACAAAGGATATATTTTTCATTGTGACTGAGAAGGAAGATTTTATGTCTAAAAAAAGAAATGCTACACAGAAAGATCAACAATTCTTTGTACCTCTTTCAAACGCGTAAAATGCATTTCATTTCAGTTTCTTCTTTCATAAACCTAGGTATAATATAAATAATGGAAACTTATTTGAAAAATATGATAAATTTCTTGTCAAGTTACAATAAATTGTATTAAAAGTTGACACTACACAAAAAAATATAAGTATCAAATATACATGCATAAAACTTACGTTTTAGATGCATTTATATTTGATATTTATTTATTTATTTGCGTATTGTTTAGGCAAAGAAATGGCAAAGCAAATAAATATAAAAAAATTGCTTGTATGTTATTTCATATTGCCTACCAACAGACTACCAGAAATTGATAGAAGTCCTTTTATGGTTATGTTCAGTTGTTTAGTATATATATCAATGATATATATACTAAAGATAACAGATCTACTATATATATCATAGGCTAGTATATCTTTTGTGTGTGTTTAAGTCCTACTATATATTATTGAACACAGTTTATTAAGGAGAAATCAGTCAAAAAATCAAATAAGGTATATTGAAAACATTTATATACGAAATAAATTGCTTTTTTTTTGATAAAATTATTTTCATACACAGATAACTCTGATTTCTAGATATTATTATATAAAAGCAAAAAAAAAAAAATGTCATTCTTTCGAATTAATTAAAGCCACACTTCTGAAAAATAGAACTTAAAATTTATTATATATAACTGTTAGGTTTAGATAAATAAAGCTAGTTCTTAATTTGACCATTGATTAAGTTTAAAGGCATACAAATAAATTTAATTTTCAATTCTTTAAAATAATCTTTTCAAGGACATAATTTCCTTTGTTTATTTTGTTTATTCTGAAATTATTTTGAATTTTAAAGTAAATATAAAACTTTCCTCTATCATATCAATTATGAATTTTTGAGCGCTCAAAAAGAAAAAAAAATACGTATTAATACATAGTGAACGTCGATGTCAATCTTTGGTAACAGATGTTAAAAATATCCAGTAATATACTGTACCTTACTTAGCAATAAAGATAATTAATACAGAAAGCAACTTTGAAGTGGTTGTAATGTCTTTTTGTTATAATTTTGCACTGAAATACTTTTTTCTAAGCTATTCTATAAAGATAAAATTATTGCCAGTACTGCATCAATAACTCCAGAGATTATTTTAAAACGAATACCTGTGTTTGGGAATATTTGAACCGGTACAAACTATCCAATCGCATTATTTCAACATTCAAATGCCGAATTTCGTGTCAAAGAAGTCGAAAAGCTAAGAAAAAATGTGATTATATGAAAACAACTTATGAATGTCTTTTATTTAAGACATGTTATTTCAGACTCATGCTTTTAAAATTCATAACATCTTTCTTAAATCAATAAGTACTGATCGGGGAAATTTATACTCTATTAAGCGTTTATTCGTAAGAGTGTAGATGCACAAGGTATAAAAATTAATAAAATGCTTGTAATTTTTCGTATACCAAAGCATATAATCTAGTATCTCTTTCTTATAAATCAATTGAGGTACGATGCATTTTCACTATATCATATGTTACGTTTCCTCTAAAAGGGGATTGGCATGTTAAGAGCATTGAACAATGATAGATATAAGACTAATTAGCTCAGATTATCTGTGCTTTGGAGCCAAGAAAGAACATAAATATGATTCATTTCTGCAAACATCCATTCTGCAACAAAATATTACCTATTTTCATTTTATCTGATAAGTAATATCTATTACTGCTTTCACTCCTATTAATACAATGTTATCTATATCGAAACATTTGCTCTGTATTACTTATTAATTTTCTTAAATAGACGCCATTTAGCAACTGTCATACATCAAGTAATAAATGTCATCTTATCTGGCATATATATCTGCGAACCAAGCCATGTACTACGTTACACATAATTTTTAGAATTGATAGATGAACAAATAAAAAAACTACAACAAATAAAGCATATTTCACTAAATATCATTTATTTTACTCTATAATTTGACAGACAATTTATTGTGTTTTAAAAATATTTTCAAATGTCCTGTTTTGCTTTTAATCTGATTTGAAACGATCAAATTAAATCAGTGTTTCTCAAACTGTGGGGCGCACCCCTAGGGGGGCGTGATAACCCCAAGAGGGGGCGCGAGCATATTGAAAAGTCGAAAACAAAAGATTTTTTTTTTAAAAAAAATGTTATTTTATTGAAAGTAAACAAATAAAATACATTCTGATATAATAAAAATAAAATGCACATTTACACTGATATAATAAACTTATAAATATATTACTGCGCAATGTATTTTATAGTCAATTTATAACAATACTAAGTTAAGAACCAGTTTAATAATTACCAGTGACTCCGTGGGCTTGTCATATATAAAACTATATATGCAAAAATTAATACTTATTTTGATAATTTGTATGGTTTATAATTAGTCCCTAAAATACAGATATAAAATTACGTGATTCGTTTCCCAATGCCACCGGTTAATACGTGGGCGAGCGTAATGGTATTGGGGAAGGGAGGGGTAGAAAAGGAGTTAATGAACAAATCTCTGAAATAAGTAAATCTTTCGCAAACGCTATCAAGGTCATTTTATTTCATTTCAAAGCCTTCGGAACAATTTTTTATGGATAGCAGTTCATAGAAAAGATCGTATTTCGGAAAGACGTATATATACGTCTGGGGCAAATAACGCACTGTCTGAGCGAGACGTTTATAAACTCTCGTGGTACTTAAGAGGTTACAGTCGTATTGTAGGTATAGCATCAAAGTATAGTAATATTGAATTTAATACATTGTTATTGTATGGAGAAAGGAGGGGGAGGGCGATGAAAATTATGACTGAATATTGAGTCACATATATTGAACGTTTGAGAAGCACTGAATTAAATGTAGATTTATTAGGCGATAGTGATTCAGAAATGTGAAAAAAAATTACAATCTTGTATTGAGTTATTTAAACACTTTGTAGCTTCACACATCTTCAGTACAAAACGCACACACAATAGACTTCTAATAAACATATTACGCTTGCAACGGATATCTACTGAATACATTTAATGGATATCCATTTTAGATATAACATACTTGCACTTCTGTTAAAATATCGATTAGCCTAACAAATGATTCATGAAAGAACAATTGGTGTTAGAATTAAGATTTTACTGACATTTCATTTATTCTTTAATAATAAATTTCCATTTAATTTATTACGGGAATAAATTGAGATGTATTACTCGAAGAAAAAGTAAAAATTCATTTGTTTGACGGAAGGTATGAATATACAAGTTTTAAAATGCATCGAGGAAAATTTCAACGCCTGATACAACTTATATACGTTTAAAAAATGAAAGTAGAATATATGTTACTGAACGTGTTAAAAAAACGCTATGCAAAATAATTTCTTTCAGAAAAAAATTTATTTTTTAAATAAAAAATGTACGTATAATAATTATCTTCATAATAGGATCAATCTTTCTTATCATAAGAGACATTCCTCATCTTAATATATACAGAATAAGAATAATAGCAGTTTCATAAAAAGTAGTAGGTATCGTGTAAAATATTTTTAAAAGTTTATAAAAAAAGGTGGTACTTTACAAAAAATGAAAAAATTAGCTTATAATAAACAAATAAATGCAACTGGAATTCATATAACTTGTTTAACCCATATGAAAAAATCAATATAAATTATATTTTCAAATATTTAATTTTAATTATATGTATTGTAAAATATAATATATACTATGTGTTATTCAAAATTAAGAAATTTACTATATTAAGCCAAAATTCCTGAACAAATTTCGACCAAAGGTAAAGCTAATACTTTTTTTTAAAGAAAATGCAAATTTATGTGTATTTTATAAGAAAATAAGGGGCTCATAACGGTAATGCATTTCGAAGAAAATTCTAAGTAAATTCGACTCTGCCTTTCATCCTTCAGTGGATTGATAAATGCGTACCAAGCTCGCTTAGTAACTAAACACCGAGGTTTAACGTCAGACTGACCACCGGATCGGAACAACTGCTCGTGCACCTCAGTGCTCAAGATCATAAAAACTGAGATGGGCGCAGTAGGTCTTGATCCTCATGGACTGATGTACCACTGAGTTTAGTTTACATGAGTATGAAGGTTATGTATTTCGAAGAAACCTTTTAACAAAATACACGTGCATATTCTAGATTTTTGTTCAATCACAAAACAGGTAGATTTCAGTTGTACTTTTAGAATTTCAGTGAAACTCTTAGCTAAACAGTTAAACGAGAAATGGAATGAGATATTAAATCATAGGGAGATTTAAAATATGGCTCTCTCAAGTGCAGATTGATACAAACTTTAATTAAATGCGCAGCTTTGTGTGCGACTTAAAGAAACAATGTAATGAGACTGGAACCTAGACTGGAAAAGACCATTTATTATTCATGACAATTAGTGAGGATCCATATTTGTCAATTACCATAAAGGATAATAAGGATACGACAGTTTTTCAGCCATGAACTTCATACAGCAACGAGAATTCAAGTCCCCAAAAAATACTTCTTCTAGAATAAGGCATTTTGCAAAGATTGCATTTTCTACATAAGAGATATTTGTGCAATAGCAGATCTGCTGTTCGCATCTAGAACAATTCTATGCAAATAAGTCTTTGTTTGGTATGATACAATGAATGACGATATTGATGTAGAAACAACTGTAAGACCGTTTTATTCCACGAGGGACTTAGATTTAGCCTAAATGCAGTTTCTCGAAGTACAGCGAAAATCATTTAAAACGAAACTGAGGGGACTGAAATATATTCTCGTATTAAAAGAATTTCATGTTGAAGTATAATTTGAATATATATATATATATATATCAACAAAATTAAGTTTATTAGAATTTATTTTATTTACAGGAATATGTATTTATGCAGGTATTTAATAAAAATCTCAATGAAACCAAAACAATCACAAAAATTTAAGTAAATTTGATCCAAATTTTTTGAAAAACAAAACATTTATTAAGTTTTTGGAAAATAATTTTGTTATGGATATTTTGCTTTGCATTGTCCTTTTAGCACCAAACTCAAATTTTTTAATATCGTCCATTTTGTTTTTCATTTTACCATAGGAATGTATTTCTAAATAATTGCGCATAATTTCATGATGTTTTTCATTTCGGATGAGGTGGGCGCAGGAACTGCATTATTCAGTTTATTTTCGTCATCTAAATCTAAAACCATGAAATCTGCATCTGAATCTGCACCAGTAATATTTTTTGAGCTTTGAACAAACTTCAAAATTTCTTTGTCTGCCTTAAGTGGTTCTGAACACACATTATCATCTTCTATCCCAGCGAATTCTTCCGATGATACAATAGAACAGTCCAGTCCGGGTGGTGTGTTTTGTATTTTGCTCATTCCCAGAAGGTAAATTTTTTTTGTTAAGCGATTTTCGTTTCGAGTTAAGAGAAAAAACTGCATGAACATACATGGTAATTTGTCGGGACCTTATTTCGTGTTAGTTGATATTTCGTTTTAAGCCTTTTCGAGTTAAACATACACTCAAGAGCCAAAACATTATGACCACCACTACATTTTGCAATGAACTCGCCTGGATGACGTGGAAGGTACGTGATCAGGTGGAAGTGGTATTTAACTGCTGCTAGAGAGTCTGAAGAATTATTCTTTCACTTACTTCTGTGTGTGATGGGAAAGGCTACGGATCTAAGCGACTTTGATAGAGGGCAGATTGTAATGGCTCGAAGGCTCGGAACAAGTATTTCCGAAACTGCTCGACTCTTGGGTTGTTCGCGATCTACAGTTGTTAGTACTTATGCAAAGTGGATGAATGATGGTTAAAACAGCAGTAGACGAGATGGTGTTGGACGTCCACACGCTATCAAAGAAAAAGGTCATCGGAGACTATCTCGCATGGTGAAGCAAAACCGGAGCCAGACAGTGGCTCAGCTGACAGCCCAATACAATACAGGGCCAAGTAGAATAGTATCGGAGACACTGTTCAGCGGACACTGTTTGATATGGGGTTACGCAGCAAATGTCCTACTCGTGTGCCTTTGCTGACCAAGAGTCTTTGCCAACTGCGCCTGCGCTGGGCCCGGGAACATCGCGACTGGTCCACGGATCAGTGGGAGAGAGTTGCCTGGTCAAACGAATCACGGTTTGTCATTCATCACGCCGATGGCCGTGTTAGGATATGTCGTCTTCCAGGCGAACAGTTGCTCCCCAATGTACAGTAGGTCATACACAGGCCGGTGGTGGCGGTATTATGCTTTGAGGGACGTTCTCTTGGCAGTCTCTGGGACCCGTGGTTGTGGTAGAGCAAACCATGAATGCTACAGGGAAAATGAACATTATTGCGTACCAGTTGCACCCTTACATGGCCTCTGTTTTTCCAGCTGGAAATGGAATGTTCCAACAAGACAACGCCCCGTGTCACAAGGCTAAATTTGCGTTGGAGTGGTTCCAGGAACATGATGCTGAATTCCAGTTAATGTCCTGGCCGCCTAACTCACCGGATCTCAATTCGATAGAACACATTTGGGATGTCATGGGATGGCAGCTCACAGAGTTCAAAGGCCACCAATTCGTATTATATCCGATTTGCGTGACCGTTGCTTAAACATCTGGTACAACCTGTCTCCCGCCATCTACCAAGAACTTGTGGCATCCATGCCAAGGCGGATTGAAACTGTGTTGCGTGCCAAAGGTGGGCCAACTCGTTATTGACAGGTGGTCATAATGTTTTGGCTATAGAGTGTATTTCACTGTACTTTTATTTGAAGAAAATCAGAGGCTCACTATAACCCCTTCATTAAGCGAGAAATAAAACCGAACAACAACGAAAGTTTTATGGTCTGAGCTGGCATCCCATTGGGCTTGTTAGGCACTCCAATTTTTGACATAGGGAGTGAGAATTTTACGAGGTATAGGTATGAGATCATGGATGCTTTTCAGAAACGCAATTGACTCTGATTTCACTTTCATGAATAATATCCGTATAAAACAGGCTGAATTCGCCGGCGAATTTCTAGAGCGAGGATATTCTCCGGATGGCTTGACCAAACGAATCTCTAGATTTCAATTTGATAGAGCATATTCGGGATGGTTCGGCTTCCTTCTTCCAGAACAATTCAGGATTCGAATATAGCCTCACTGGATAATTTGATTGACTTATTGTCATTGTCAACTCATTGTCTCATTTTCAACGTATACTCTCATTGTAAAAGTTTGGGAATTACAGGTTCATTTTTCTTCCATTATGAAGCCTCTTTTTTTAAATTGTCCTGCACTGGTGAGCCGTACGCACGAACATGTATGTTAACCATAACTGCTGTATGATATATTTTTTGTATTATATGACTATATGTACATGCTTTGTGTCACTGAGCATTTATTGAGAGGATTATCGAAAATATACAATTCTCTTAATTTTGAGTACTAGTGTATGTAGTTGCATTTTTATAAGCTAAAAAAATAATGCAATGTAACATTCAAACCAGGATTAATCTTAAAAATTTGGGTTTATCTAAACACCAAAAACTTTAAGAACTGTATCGACTTAAGATGTAAAAGAAAAAAAAACGATAAAAAATTCAACTGTCCATTTCAGTTATCAAAGCATAAGACTTGACGGGCTGCTTTTCTTAAACTACATGACCGGAAAACTAAGATTAGTATAGAATATGAAAACTCTAAATAGTCATTTTATTGAAAAGTTAAATTTGAAATTTCAAAAAATAAATATATAATGAAAGAAAGTAAAATAAATGAGTAAAAATAAATTTATTTCTCTTGAATAAAAGTTTAGAAAACTGTATATATACGTATATATGAACTATAGAGAGAATGCTATACTTTGTAATTTATAGTTAAAGCTTGTTTTTGATAAAGAACGATACATTAATTTATATACAGCTTCAAATATTTAATTCAAAAAAAGAAAAATGTTGAGAATTTAAAATTTCAGATTAAATATTTTAATGAGTAATTTATATTGTTATGATTTAAAGCATTGTTAATAATAGAAAACGAATATACGATTTTTACTAACTGTTAAAATAAAAAGCTGAGATTTTCTACGTCAGTCTCATTCTGGCTCGATAGTAGTTGTATAAAGCGAGATATGTAGTTGGAACCAGCTACTACCTCATGTTAAAATTAGTTATGTTTATTTTGGGATCATAATGTGTTATGCATAGTTGAAACATTGTAGAAAGGGCTGTATTGAAATGCTGATCAAGTTCAGAGAGCATTATATGAACGCATCGTTTTTTTTAGAATCGATTACTGGCAAAAATCAACACTCCAAATGATAAGATACTAAAACATAGCTCTTCTTTTAAAATATAATAGAAGTAATAGTTATAGTTAAAAGATCATCGCAAGTAATATGATGTTCAACTGCAGCATTCTTTTTAGGGAGTGAAGTACATAACAGATTGAACAGAAAAACCATATTGTAGACAAATCCTGTCCTTCTTAGCTGAATTGAGACTTTTACCTTTGTAACTAAAAACACTTTCTTATACGATTGATTAGGGTTGTCAATTAATTTTAAATATGGGAATAGTGCACTGAAAATTTCGTTTCATAATTGTTTTGATTAATAATATATTAAACATATACAAAGGTCTCGAGTTAACATATATCGTACCTTCTGAGATATGTTTTAAATCTCCCTTAGGTCTATTATCTATCTTAAAATCAACACATTCCTCAAGCTTCATTTTCCAATGAATATGTCGTGGCCACGGCAACCTAGAGGTACACGTTACGGACTCGGCGTGTCATGAATTCATGCCTAGTGCTGCTGAAAACCCACCGTGCAGAGGGGGCAGCTGCATGATAAATCTGTCGAGGCTTATAAAAATGTCCTCCCGTCCTCCTGGAAATTAGAAGATGGGGATGCCAGCTCAGACGTCGTCTCGTCAGTTGACCATAGTTCAAAATTTAGAGGTCCGTAGTCAATAGTCCTCTTGCAGCTTTATAGTGCCACATTCATATAGCTGTTACTCACTCATGAATATATCTTTAATTAATCTAACTCAAGAGATAGACAATGAATTATTGGTGATCAACATCTGAACTCTGATAGGCAATCAAAATACGATAATGAAGATTTAGTGTTCTTAATTCCCTTTTTAGGGCCTATGGAAGGTAACGACGGTATCATTGCTCTCTTCAGTTAAATATTCGCTATAACTGTATTTAACAGTCCTCAATAAAATGGGCAATGAAAAATTTCAATCCTCTAAAATAATGATAGCACTGCATGTCAAATGTAATTGTCTCTAAGAATACTTACGTGATGAGATACAGAAGCTAACTGACGTATTTGTCATTTAAATGTGCCGCTGAAAAACGAGGTCCTTCAGGGGCACGTATTTTTTGTATTGCGTTTTGGTAATGTCGGAACAAACAAATCGAGAGTGTTATTATTTACTTAGCGATAATTTTTATGTTTTTACGGTGTAATAAGAAGAAACACTGATATTTAAGATTATAAAAAATAAATTAAAAAATATTTTCTTAATAGTATCACATAATATTAAAAAAATATTGGAATTAATTTTTGTAACGCTTCCTTTGTATAATATATTGAGACTAGGTTAATCCATGAAAAGGATTAATATATAGGTTTATATTGTGTAATATTTTAAGGCCTCAAATTAAAACCGAAATTAAAAATGTTTAATAAATTATCTATATTTATGAAGAATGCAATATTTCTACAAAAATGCGAATACAGCATTATTTTTTAGCATTCTTCTGCCCGTCATATTTCTAAACTTCAAAATTATTATTCTTATAGTAATCTATTGAAAGTTCAAAAATACTTAAAAATCCTATCTAATGAAACGAAAAAGAAAAAACAACAACAAAAGATGATACTCGGAAAACTATTTTCTAAATTCTAAATTTATAAATTTGTGATAAAAAAATAAAATGAAGTGTCTTTCACGAAAAAAAATTCGTATTTATATATGAATATATCAAAAACATTTTGGTAATGGAAAAGTTTGGTGTGAAAATTTTTCTATAAATAGTAAACCAAAGATTTTATTTAAGTAGGACTCATATATAAAGCCTATATAACTTTAAAAGAGCATATATTTACGTATAATTTTCATATTACCCTACATAAGTATATACGAATTTTTAAATATCATTTACAATTGTATATAAATATTTCCTAGGGTAAATTCATGAGCATGTACAAAAAGTTATTTTGAAAAGCAATTTTTTAAATTAAAGAATATAATTAAAGTATTTTTTTATAAATCAACGTTTTGCACCTCATGTAAGTAATTATATTTATAATTTAAAAACATCTGCTCTTAATTAGTTTTGAATGTATATTTTATGGTTGTTACCCTCTAGTTTCCCAAACACTAATTGTTTTTTAACGGTTGAACATTTTTTATACGATAGTAATTAAGTAGGAACCCTATATAAAGCAGCTCTTTACTTAAGATAAGTTTACAACATAGATGAAGTTTTACTTTATTGTTACTTAATTTTTATTTTTATGTATTTGTTTCAAACGTATTTAATGGCTCTCTAGAGAAGTTTTATTAAGTAGTTCCTAAAATATTTGCTACATTTTATGCATTTTTAAAATTATATATTTCTTGTAAATATTAAACTAATTCTTCATTTGATCATCCGCTCATGAAAAAGCGTACTCTAAAAAATTTACTCAAAAGCATGCATAGTGAGGTCTCAGTTATGGAAATAGTTATAAAATAGCAAATTATTTTAATTCAATACATGTGGGAATATATTGTATAACACTAACAAATGAATTTTTTAGAAAGCATTTAATCGGAATTTCTTGACAAGTTATATGGAACTAATCTTGACAAATGAGAAGTAATTACCTTAATATTAATTTTCACGAATAATAACTAATTCAGCTAAAATATTATTTAAAGTATACCATTGTTTACAAAAAATGTTCCCTGTTACGCAAGGATTAACGCTAGAATTACCACTTATGCCATACAGTCAATGTGCACAGCTAATAAAATAATATATTAATAAAAATACAGTTTAAAAATAAAACTCGTTAAAAATATCAGTGCAATTTCGGGCATTTTCTCTTTTAAGTAAGCTAAATAGTTGGCCAAGTGGATTGAAAACATTACTTTAAAATGTACTCTAATAAAAAAAAGTTCCCTTTGAAAATGTTGACCGAAATTATTGAAATTTGGAAGAATGTTACATCTGCTTTGAAGATGTACATTATCAATTTTTCAGGTTCTTCTAAGCATTCCACATATACCAGATCCATAAAAAGACATCAAATTGCCTAAAAATTTCCACTCGCACGGTTTTGTTGGGTATATCGTTTCTAACTGGATTGTACTTTGGACAAAAATTGTAATTTAAGCTGCTGGAAAATTTAGACAATTGTCACATTATAAGGTTCTTTGAAGGTAAATGGCTACAATCAATTGTATAGCACATTGATTGTAGGGGTGTTAATGTTGACTGTTAATGGCAAAGACAAGTACATCAAGATAAATACCAGTATTGATTAATCTCAGGAAGGACAAAATGAACTGGATCAAAAAGGGAATTAACGTGTTGTAAGACATGTACATACTAAAGTAACAGTTTTAGGTATCTTTCAGGCAGTGGTAGCCTCTGAACCCTTGTGAATCATTTAATACGTAATTTCATCGTTTGCCCATGGCTTCATGATTTGAAACTTAACTCCCGTAGACTTTCACTACTGCTGTCTTTTCTAACAATACATCATCATCAAAATTAGCAATGGCTCCTTGTCAGATGAACCTGGGTCGTCGAATGTATCGTGTGGGTTTCATCAATGAGTTACATCTGTTTTGGTGGGGACTAGGGATTGCAATACCGGTATACCGGGATACTGGTATTTTAAGCCATTTGTACAGTTTTGAGAAATACTGGTATTCACAAGTTTAAATACCAATTTTTCGGTATTTACTACAGATTTATTAAATTGTTTCTTATATGTTCAGGGATCGCCAACATAGCGAAATAGCATACGTATTTGTGTTTATGTTATAGTGTTAATTATTGCACCATGAGTAACATTTAAATATATAATAAATGCAATAATTTTACATCCATTTCAGGTGAAAATATTAACCGTCTTTATTCCGCTAATTCCGTTGTTCTTACTTTTATTTTCCCTAGCTGGTTCTACAGTTCTAAGGCAACTCATTAAATACATTATCTAATTTTTCATTGCCAGATACAACAAATAAAAGACTATTAATCTGAACTTAAAAATATAGGCATATACATATATATAAATTATTTCTCTGACAAAAAGAACTATATACACTACTCCTAACTAAGTACTCGTTGAAAAAGGAATAACATATTAAGCTTAACTGTCTTCCTTCATCCATAAACACCTGTTAATACAATGTCTCCCCAACGGGTGAATTTAATTAGACTGTGAATACAAAGTTGCATCGTACAATCAAGAGAAGTTATAATATATCTGAATCAAACAAGGCCAAAACTGTCTTATTACAGCTCAGAGCGATACTGCACATGATTCGTAGACTGATATTCGTATCTGAGAAACCAAGGTTGTACTTGTGAAGAAATGCGTAATATTTCGATATTTTCTAAATTGGGGAGTTTGTTATTCACATTCTATTTGTATGTCATACTTTAGGGTTCAAAATGTTTTTCAGATTCCTTATATACACTGGTGTGCAAAAATTAAGGACGAAGTCGAAAAATTAGCATATCAGCTGAACGAAGAGGCAGAACGGACAGAAAGACCAATCAGGAGATTAAGTGAGGTGATGTACGGTAGCACATGCGCAGATATGCAGGTAGACGTAATGGGGGAGTGTCTGAGTAGTAAAGCATGTTGTCGGTGTAAGATTAGTATTTCTGGCAAAGAGATTGCACACCGTATAGCAGTTAAAATCACACCGAGTTGCTGCCTCAGCGAGAAATGGCGAATAATCAATCTGTTAGACGACATCTGGATGCTTTTACCCGAGGTCGAATCATTGGGAAGTTGGAGGAAGGTCGCAGTGTGACAAGTGTGGCTGCAGAGTTCGGAATTGCTCACAGCATCGTTTCACGACTTTGGAGACAATTTCAAACTACAGGAACAGCTATCCGGGGGTTCAGTAGTGGTCGTCCACGAGGAACCACACCCGCAGATGACCGGTATATTGCCTTACAGGCCAGAAGAAACAGGCGGCAGACAGCGGGAGAAATCGCTAGACACACGACACAGGCGACTGGACGACCGACATCGCGTTTTACCGTGGCCAGAAGACTGCATGGTGGTGGTCTGTTTGCACGACGCCCTGTACGGTGTGTACCTCTAACGCCTGCCCATCGGAGAAGGCGTTCTCTGTGGTGCCGGGAATACCGGAATTGGAGAGACAATGAATGGGGACGAGTACTCTTTACAGATGAGAGCAGATTCAGTCTGAGTAGCGATTCTCATTGCATACTCATCTGGAGAGAGCGGGGAAGCCGCAATCATCCCTCGAACATCATTGAAAGGGACAGGTATGGAGGTGGCGGTGTTCTCGTTTGGGGAGGCATCATGCTTGGTAGTCGTACAGACCTTCACATCTTAGACGCAGGTTCAGTCAACGGGACCCGTTATTGTAACGAGATTCTTCTTCCATATGTGCGTCTTTTTAGAGGCGCTATGGGTCCGCAGTTCCTTTTCATGGACGACAATGCACCATGTCATCGCACAGTAGCTGCCGAACAGCTCTTAGAGAGTGAGGATATTGAACGCATGGATTGGCCGGCACGATCTCCGGATCTCAATCCCATCGAGCATGTATGGGATTTTCTAAGCAGACGCTTGGCAGCTCGTACCTTACCACCAGTAACGATTCCGGAGCTTCGATTGGCGCTGCAAGATGAATGGGCAGCAATGCCTCAACAACTCATTGACACCCTCATTCTCAGCATGGGCAGACGCTGTGAAACCTGCCTAGCAGTCAGGGGAGATCATATCCCCTACTAAAGACCGGATATTTCTTGCTGGACACCCATCACAGGGATGTTTCGGCCTTCAGTCGCATTGCGCTCCATGCTACTTTTTCAATAAAGCTTCTTTTTATCCCTCTGATTTCTCTTTTAGTAAGTGTTGCTTACATTACTCATGTTCTTACGTATTGGGGATCTTACGGTATTAAATGTGTTGATTTGGAATGCTTTTGTACAAAGTTATATTGAAAAAACCGTCTCGTCCTTAATTTTTGCACACCAGTGTATATACACTCATAAATAATAACCCATAATAATGAATAAGAATACCATTACAGAACATGAAAAATCAGTTTCAATATTTATATGATGAAAAGAATATGATGGCACAATGTAAAATATATGTTCTAAGTTGTTAAAGTGGAGGAAATACAAGCGGACTCTATAAACATTTAAAAACGAAACATAATACAAATTTGTTAAAGAGGAAGGAATCTAATTGCGATGAAGGTACAAATTTAAGCACAGTTTCTAAGCCCAAGACGTCTGGGATTTTAGGTTATTTGAAAAAAAAAGGTAAATTGGATGAAATTATAGGTAAAATGACAGTAATATTTGCCCTTTTTTGTGCTTTAAATAAATAAGATTTTTTAATATAAATAATTTATTTTTTTGTGATTCGTTATATGCTGTTATAATTTATAAGTCACAAATTATTTCTTGTGATATTTACACTCTCTAATAAAACTGGCAAGTAAAACAAATACACCTGTGTTTTCTTTTTTTTTTCTAAAATTTCTAATACCGGTATTAAGATCTAAAAAATATACCGAATTCCGGTATTGATCTTTTGGTCCGATATTGCAATCCCTAGTGGATACGACAATCGTATTCGAGTATGAAGCTCTAAAATCCATCGATCGTTGTGCTAAGTCACACATCCTAAGGACCTGGTGTCAAGATTCAGAAGCGATTTCTTATAATATTAAATCACCTTAGGAGTTCATTATGGGCTCTTTGATGGAGTTTAAGAGATCCTGCAACCAGGTGCAGTCCAACGAATAAATTCACAAAATAATACAAGATAATGCGCTACCACATATTGCTATCTACCTGTCTACAGCATGCCCCCCCCATATCATACCGTGGCCTATAATTTCTCCAGACCTGTCTCCGATCGAGATAGTATTATATGCAGTGAGGCAAGAAGTCACCAATCCACTCGAACCACGCAATCTGGAGGAACTTCATGACAAGATTCAAGTAAATTGGGATGGATTGTATCAAAATTTCAAAAAGAGACAGTATGGCTCACTATCAAGGTGCTTGGCATGTTGTACTATAAATAATTGCAGTCATATACTGCATCGAATGATACCATATTTTGCACTTTTTGCAAAATTTTGCATATTAAAGCGCTAGTCATTTATTCCACCACAAGCCTTTTATAAACATTACAAATTTCATTGTATTTTCAATATACTTTCTAGGTGCTGCTCTGTAGTCGTGGGGTGCTTTTTGAAATTTATCAGACAAAATTGAGTAGATTGCCTTTAAATAATTCTCAATAATAAAAAAGTTATGAGCAATTTGATTGTAACTTGTTACGTTGTACTTGGTGGCGAGGTGTGGAAAATCTAAGAGTGGAGTGCAGGTAAAGTATCATTTTTATTAGCCATTATTTAACCATGATTCAAAAACGCAAAGTAAACTGCAAATAGACTTCGTGTTTTTTCGGAGAGTGACTATCATTCCATCACTATGTAAATAACGTGAAACATTATTTTTAAAATGAAAAGTACATAATTATAACTAAAATTTCTATTTAACACAGAAAACGAAATTTAATTTCAAGTGAACGCATTTGTATTTTATAAAAAAGGGTACTTTTATATTTAATCCATATTTGAAAAGTTGGTTTCAGTTAAATAATAAAGTATTTTGTTCTTTATATTTATCATAGGTTAACTTAGAAAATAGGGGCACTAAAATAATATGGACAATGCTCAAATGTCATGACGACTGTGGGATTTGTTCGTGTTGTTTTATGGTTCAAACTGGAATGCAAACAAACCATTTCTTATGTAAGTATAACTACCTGATACTTTAAATTGGTGTTGTTGTCATATTAAAGTAAATGATACTATGCTTTTTCAAAAGCATATATACTGGCATTTTGAATTAAAAAGGATTTTATCGCAGAAATATTTAATAGGGTTTCATAGGTATAATAAGCTGTTTCTTTTTTATATAAAATTTAAATTAAAAATATTTGTACTTATTTTACTTTGACACACACACAGACACAAACGCACACACGCGCGCGCGAACAATACGACTTTATATTAAAATAACGAGATAAATTTAAAAAAAATATTTCACAAATGAGAAAACAATTAAGTATTGGAAAACAAATACAAATATAATATGGAGCTCAGTACTTAATTAATTTTTCCTAGTCTCTGGGACTGATCAGAAGGAATAAACATGTTTTAATTTCCAAAATATCCCAATCTTCCTCAATAGTAATGTCCGGAGAAATATGAATTTCTTCACTAAGTATTACAAAGAGAAATGAAAAACATAAAACAATGAAAACTAGTAAACATTGAAATTGAAATAAGAAACATACCGGTCCATAATATGGGAATTACTTTTGAAATTAATGACCAAATAGATGCAGGATAGCAGAAAATAAAACATGATTAATTGAAGTTTGCCAAAGAAATGTTTGCAAGATTAATTTTAAGAAATATGATAAGAAAAGTATTATAAAAAATAAGATGTAAGAATAATAATCAAAGATGGTAACATGATAAGCTAATAAAAAAGAGTAAATTATTATAATTACAAAAAAAAAGTTTTCCAATTTTCAAATCTTTTTCTTATAGTTCGGAATATGTCATTTAAAAGCTAATTAAAATGACTAATTGTGTTTAAAAATTATGAATAACTTGAATGAATATGTATATATTTATCTGCACTGTTTGTATACTGTACAAAAATAAGCAGAATAATAATAGTTTTGTTTTGTTTTTTGCAAAATATTTTCTAATTATCATTGCTTTACAGATCGATATGCATGCATACAAAATTAAATCAGGTTCTATACCAAAATTACTCATTTAAATATATATGTACTGATATAAAAATTTAGATTGATACAGGACTTTTGATGAGGTTATTACGGTATGTCTTTTTCATCAGTAAAATATGAAATTAAACAACAAAAAGTGGATAAGTGAAATATATATTTTTATACTAATAATTTTTTATTTATGTACAAAAGTCATGCTGGTACAATATATGCATTTTAATTGCTAAGGAAGAATAAGTTTCTATATCATGGGCTGAATAATATCTTTTTTCGTTATTTTTATTCTTGAAAAAAAATTTATAATAATTGTATATAGAATTTTCCTATTTTTTTAATAAACGCAAAATGTATGTATAATTATGTAAACAATTATTAAAACATAAGAATGAAAGCTTAAACATATCAAATAAAAGGATTTCACAAATAAAACGAAATATAATTTTATTTGCGAACAATACAATGGTATTCAAAATACTGTGGTTTATCACTGAGCATCGTGTAGTCACACATGTCAGGTAGCAGACTGACTTTTACACAAATATACCTCATGCCTGACAAACAGTTTATGCCATTTATGATAATCTACGCTTATTATCATAAAAATAAATAACTGTAAAATGTAAAGTAGGAATTACTCAGCAATGATGGAAATATTTCCCGAAACTGATTTATTACGCTCAAAAGAATTAATTATTTATTTTTCATTTTATGTATTACAATTATATGTTCACACAAATTGGATTTTGTATTTTATGTACAATTTTTATAACTTGTTTGTAAATAATGTTAAGAAATGTAAATTCTATGTTCTAATTTTTCAACTTCGTGGAAATCCTGAATATTTCTTGATAATCATTAGAAAGAGAAATATAAGAACGAACGTTAAATTATAAATATTTAGAAGTCTGATTTATGCACTCCAGCTTTCTAGAATAAAAGTATTCATTCATAAATTGCTAATGAAATTCTTTCAAAATTTCTCCGCAACCTTTAACAGAATTGAAAAATATATTTTAAGTCATATTTCATTCCTCTTTTCAAATTCAATACACCCCTTTAATTTGAATATCATTAAAATGGAAATCTGTCGGAAAAGGCGTGCTTAACTTTACAGGAAAATATACTTTCAACTCCGATAAACATAATAATGTAAGTGTGAAATGAATTGCATTTCAGTGAAAGCTATCTTAGATGAATAATTTTATGCTTGTTCTACGAAAGAGCCGTATTAATTCAGTTCCAATCCTTTTAAATAGTTGTGTTTTGATTTAATAACTTTTAATCAAACTTTCCAATTTTTGTTTTTGCTTATGATTGCTTGAAAGAACAATTCGCAATTCAATTAATGGTCTGCTTTATTCTGTTTATGTCACTACAAATATATTGAAATTAGTTGAATATTCAATAGTATGATGCGTTGAATGCCATATTTGTCACTTATTACATGTAGAAAGAAAAAAATCAGATGCTTCAAGAAATAGAGAAACGCATTTCTGTTAGATTGATAATTTAAAATTCTAAATTGAGAAGAAATGCTCATTATTGTTTGTGGTTTTGGATACTCATATTTCATCAATATTTTACAGTTACGGTGCCCGACTACTTGAGACAATTTAAAAAAAGAAAAAGAAATGGATATATGGGGATTTTTTTGTGGTTTTTAGATTTGCTTAGTACATTTTAAGAAAAATATGCTAAAATTAAGAAAAGAAAAGGAAATTATTATTACTAGAATGGTAAAAATTTACAAAAAAATAACATGAACGCGCCCCATTTTGTACCAAAATTTTACGATCAAATTTTCAATTTTTCAATTCTGATGTATTATTATGTTAGTCATTTTTGAAATGACATTCAGGATAAGAGATACTTTAATTGTTACAAAAACTAGAGCACTTTATCTTAGTTATTACATGAAATTGCTTAAAGTAACAGTGATTATATATTGACCTAAGGGACTGTAAATTTTGTAATAAAATAGTGATTAATAAATTGGAATGTTAAAACGCTTCTACTTTTATACAGAACACAACCAAACAATTTCAGTTAATTATTTCAAAACTTTTTGAGCAATCGCTGGCCCCGTTAGAGCATTTTCAAAAAAAAAAGTATGACATCTTGCTTATAGTAATGGCAACTGCTCTTACTAAAACATTCATAGATTTTGTTCTAGTGAATGGAAAGTAATAGATTTGGTATTTTTATAAAGCTAATAAGATGGCCTATAAAAGAAAATTATAAAAAATTGTCAATTTTTGGCAAAATTCACTATTTTAAGGGACCTTAAGTAGTACTAGTATATTTCATAGTTACTAGTGATACTCCCCTCTTTTATCGTGTGTGGCCAATATCTTTTACCAGCAAGAAAAACGTCCTACTGATCACTACATGTATCAACCAACTTTACTCTACAAGATGTACAGATGCTTCTTTTGCAGCAATTCCTCCTTAATTACTCATCAACAGTCATGCGTATGTTTACTCGCTACGGTCATAGGCACATTTTATCATTTAAAAATATGTGATTGTTTGAGCACAAGATCTTTTTTAGTTTGAATGAATTCTTCATTCCTGTTTTGAGGTTTATTGCTTGAAGTTTACGGCAATAGCACAACATTTGCAATATGTTTGTGTGAAAGTATGGAACTGAAGTTACAGTTATCTCTAAGCAGATATAAAAATACGTCATAGGATTCAATTATCGAAATACATAGCTTTGATACTAAATTAACCAACAAATTTGATTCGCTCGTTATAAGTATTACATAGATCTTACAAGCGATGAAATAAAGTATAGTAGACATGTATAATTTAAATTAAACCAATACTTTTGAAGATTAATTAACATTTATTTTAATGAGTTGAAAAAATAGAATATTACATGAATTATTATACATTATTAGTATTTCAAAATGAATAAATAAAACACTGTTCTAGGGTAAGATGAGAGAAGAAATAATGAGAAATAGAAAACCCACGTTTTCTCACATTGATGGACTCTATATGATTTCTATTGCCACTCGTATTGCTAGAATTTATATGTTGTTCATCAATAGTATTTATATGCGTACAACTTAGCGCATGTTTCTGACGGCAAACAGAACATGTTCATTAAATTTAGAAAAAATACCATGAATTCAACCATTCCTCCTCCTTCTTTCTTGAAATTTCGAAAACGCAAAAGGGAGTTAAACAACTTCCTCGTGGGATACTTTTTTCAAGAATTTTCGTCAAAACTAAAAGACGTCTTCTTCAGGATCAAATTAGATAATACTCTTAGAACCATAGACCACTAGGTCTATCCTCTCTAACTCGCCCCCCCCACATCTAGCCAAATTGATACTTTGAACTAGAATAACTCAACTCCGCAAATGAACGTCACTGCTGAATATCATATAAATAGTCAGTGAAATAGGGAATGCGAGTTGCGTTGTGGACATTTATCTGCACTGGAGAGTTCAGAATTATAGTCATTTAGCTATTAAAGGATATTGGAGGATTTCTCTTTGGTAAGTCTTAGAGATTACATCTCATTTCAAATGAGTATCCGTCATTTCTTCTTATTTATTTTATCTTGCGTGACCATCGTTAACTTAGTTCTAACATTTAAATTAATAAAAGTGATTTTTTGTGAATATCTATTTGTTATCCATTCGTATCTGATTTAATGGCTTCTCAATATCTTCTGCTTTCGGATCTTCCAGGAACCTCACAACGATTATTGAAATCTTCTCCGCCTCAACCAAAGCGAGGTGGAGTTGAACGACACACTTCCTTCTCATTTTAAGCTGTTAGCTAGTTTGCCCGTATACCGTACGGGCTACCAAAATCTGGTCACAATAAGTTTGCCCGTACGCTGTATGGGCACTGATATTTTCTTCCTCTATCTTTGATTAGTACATATTTTTAATTCTTATAGTGAAATTATTAGTGCTAATGTTTTCAAGAGATGCAGTTTGTCGATGGTAGTGAAATACTCATCCAGGATTTTCTTTGTTGCGAAAGTAGTAATTTTCAGTGAAGGATGGAATTTAGATTCTTCAAAATATTCAATAAAGCATAGGGAATGACAAGGCAATAGACTATTTGTTGCTAGAGAAGATATAAAAATGGAACGGTAATTTAAAAATACCGATATTATCTCGGACCCCAATGCAATTTATATTTAGTATTACACCATGTTTCAAATTTTGTGCGCATATATATGCACACACATACAAAATAATCAACCATGTTTGAAAAAGAGGTACGTTCATGAAACTTTTTTTATATATAAGTATGAGAGAAATTTTTTTCAAGATATATGAAGCATTTTTCATAGCACGCAGTATACTTGTAAAAAGCAAACATTTAGGGGATTTCGGGTTTCACAATTATAAAATAAAAATAGTTCTTCCATTTTCGCATTTTGCTATAAGTGTTATGCTTATTTATATTCAATAAAAATGTGTCTTTTTTAGAACAATTTGGGCAAAATTTGACCGTTTAATGCTTTAATCTACATTAAGATTGAACTTTTTGAATTTTAGGACTCGATGACAATCTATAGATGCATACGTGAATATTAATATGAAAAAAAAACATTTTCTTTAACAAAAACTCAATTAAAGCAATTCTTTTTTTAAAATTTGAAAATTATCTTACCCAACCTTACCTGAATTCAAATATCCCAGTCATTCTGTTTTTAATATTATCAGTAATGCGTTTCTGCCTCACAGAATTTTATCGTAAAATTATTCTATTTCTATGAGAACGTAACTCGTATCAAATGAATATTTTAATAGATATTCTACGTGAAATAACAATGGCTCTTTAGGAAGATCATTGAATATTTTAAATAACTTTCGTTGCATTTAGTTGACGTTCGGCATTTCATTGTTGTCTTGAATTAAATTTCTATTTCACGAGATGAATTATTGAGAGCGATGGAGTAAATCAATTTTCAGAAAAGGCAGTATAATCTAATGGTTAAGAATCCTTAATGAATAACTTCGTTTATTTTTGCCTATCGTTTTTTGACAGTCATGCATTTCAGATCTTGAACATTAGAAAAAAATCAGGTCATCATGGCTATAGTTTGTAAAAATAAAAATTTACCATCAACCCTTGGATAACCGAAATTCGCTGTTAAAGTAAATCTTTCTTTAACATCAAATCTTTATAGGAATTAATGTAATTTTTCAAAACTTACACCGTATCTTATTCAAGGTTAAAAATTACTCTTAGTTTTCGTCATTAGGGATCATGAACAGTAGTGGCTATTGGGGATAAAAAGTAAGGTTAAGGCAGAAAAAGAAAAGAATTGACTAAAAAAGGCTGAAGGGTCTGGGCAAAATAAAAGAAAGAACAGGCAACCTTCTTTCTTTTTTGAAAAATTAATTATAAAATGTTTTTTTTCCTTTCTTTCCAAGCAAAGTTTGCCATAGAAACTATAATTGACTTTACCAACTTTGCTGTATAAACAATACCCTTTTGAGATTTTTAATAACACTATATAATATAACATTTCCAATAAAGAAAAAATACTCTTTCCTCCGGAGCACAAGTCTGATAATCGTGCCGAGATGCGTTACAAAATTTATAAAAAAAATGAAAGTTAAGAACATTAAATGATATAAGGCAACATAGTTTATATAAATTGTTCCCTTTTTACCATTCTGTTAGGTATCCGACTAATTGCGACTATTTTTTTTAAAAAAATAGAGATATGGGGATTTTTTGTGGTTTTTAGATTTATTTAGTACATTGTAAGAAAAATATGCTTAAATTAAGAAGAGAAAAAAATTACTATAACTAAAATGGGAAAAAATGTACAAAAAAATAACATTAACGTGGCCCATTCTGCACCAAAGATTTATAAACGAATTTTTAATTTTTCAATTCTGATGTGTTGCTATGTTATTCATTTTTGAAATGACCTTCAGAATAAGAGATATTTTCATTTTTACAAAAGCTGGAGCACTTTATCTCAGTTGTTATATGAAATTTCTAAAAAAACAGTGATTATATTAACATAATGAATTGTAAATTTTGTAATAAAACAGTGATTGATAACTCGGAAGGTTAAAGCACTCCTACTATTACACAGAACATACACAAACAGTTTCAGTTAATTATTTTCAAAACTTTTTAAGCAATAGCTGTCTCCATTTAAGCATTACACTTTACCTCAAAGCTACCAGAGCTCTGGCTGGAATTATAAAGCAAAATAGAATATATATATTTATACTATTTCTTATTAAAGAAATTCTTTAACTAAAATATGTTTTATTTCGTTATTTATTATTATATGTAAACATTGTGCTTCATTTTACTAGTCATCTAAGCACACGACATCCTTTGGTACTTCATACAAATTCCTGCAATTTCACAGATTAAAATTTCAAAGGTTGCTATGACTACCAGAGTGTAAGATAAAAGTGAAATTGGCTATGAAGAAGTATTTCCTTGAGTGTTTACTAATGGAGTATATTGTTGATTGCTAGAATTATTTCTGTATTGCTTGCTTCCAAACTTTACTTGAGACGTGGAAAGATAGTTTTGTTGATTTTGCTTTTATTTTAAATATCATTGATATATTGTGTTTTTAAAGTATTTATAACAAGTTTAATTCCAGATATATAAATATTTCTAAATTATGATAAGCACTATAAAATGAGTTGTCTGCTTTTGATAGTATGAAGTAAATTTATTTCTAAATATTTTATTTTTAAATAAATAATAGATTTTTGTTCCTAAAATAGATATTTTCCTCTTCATGATAAAATGTCTTATTGACGAGTATATAAAACACACGCATACACAAATTCTGTATCAAAACATAAAAATAAACAAGAATATATTAGAAAAAAATCTCCTTTATTGTTATATATCAGCAATAAATTTAGTTAAAAAAACATAAGTATTATATATTTAAACCTTATAATCATCCCAATGAAATAAAAAAAACATTAAGAAAAATGATAGATTTCTATTGCCGTTAATGGGCTTTCAACGCCTTTAGTTACATCGGCACTGAAATACAAGATTAAAATGTAGCAATCAAATTAAAATATTCACGAGTAGGAAAAAAAATATTAGTATTAATAATATTTCACTAACAATTTTACTTGATTTAATTGGATTCTCCGGTGGTACTTGGTTGCACTAGGACTCCAATCCACGATTCAACAACCCCGGCCATAAGCTCATAAACATGTCCGCTCGGCTATCAAGGCCCAAATACTTTGCATGCACATTTCACGCCCTGACTTTTATTATAACTTCTGTACAGCGTCAAGTTTGTTGTATTCAATATTTATCAATAGATTTTATTAACGGAGCATACTATTTGGAATAAACAAACATAAAAATGAATCTGTATTATGTTGAAGTTTCTGTAGTTTTAAATTAGAACTCAAAATTGTATACAAAATCCAACTTTTTCTAAGGAAAGAGGCGATATTTAAATACTATGTACAATATGCGTATTTTAGTAGTGTTTATAATATTTCAGCATCTGTATGTTTTTTTTTAAATTCCAGTATCTCTTTTTTTCCATTTATCTTTAGTATCCAATTGATTTCTGTCTTTCTAGTAGATAATCATCAACAATTTATATATAGGTTAGGTTTCTCTAAAACAGAGGTGGGCAGACTTTTCCGGAGTGCGGGCTACTTCTAATTTTTTCAAGGAGTTGCGGTCCACCCAGTGTCAGTGACGCACACAAGGGCGGGGGAGGGGTCCACGGGTCCGGAAACTCCCTCATAACCCTTTATTTTTTTCCGATTCATTATAGTCCCTTGTATATAGTATGTAAAATGTAATTAAGTATTTGACAGTAATTTTTTTTTATTTACATTTTGCTGTTTTTTGTTCACGAACAATCGACAAAACCCCCAAAAATATGTTTGACTGCGTATTGGGGTATGATACGAGAATGGTAGACCTTCAACCCTCGACCCCCTTTTCCCTTTAAAAATTCTTGTATACGCTACTGCCTAATGTCGTAGGCGTGGTGAGGTGAGGAAAAGGTTAATATTATAACTTAATAATAAAAAAGTACGGAATAAGTACTTATATATATACCTACAGAACTAAAATAAAAAAAAAACTTTTAAAACTGCATTTAAAGCAAAACGCAAGATACAAACTTAATAACAATAGCCCCAAATATAATTATATCAGATGATACATTTCTAATGAAACAATTCAAAATACATTATAAAAATAAAACATTTTTATCTAAAGTTAGTTTTCGTTGTTACAGTCGATAGAAGGCTTGTGATGCGCTCTGTCCGCCAATCTTGAATTTTCCGTATATAATTACTAAATGGTAAAATTTTTAGGCGGTCACCCCTAAATGTCTTGGCGGTCCACCGGTAGATCGCGATCGACTTAATGCCCACCCCGGCTCTAAAATATATAGAAAAAAACACTCTCACAAAGTATCAACACTTTCTCTAAGGCCCTATGGTGCATGAAAAGTAAATGAAAGATTATCCTTTTCTTCTCTCCACCTTTCAATCAGACGTTATTCTGTAGTAATGCAGCGCTCCTAATACTACTTTATTTAACATCTTATGATTTACGCAGGTTCGATTATTTAACTAATGTCTGCATCATGATAGTGGTTAGTACTTCAAATCATAATTAAAGACAACGCAAAATTAATGAATTACTCGGATTAAATTAAAACAAATTCGTTTATTACATTTAAAAAACACATCACGAAATTCATGATTATACGCTACTAAATTTTTAAGATTAAGAATATTACAAACATTTCACTTATCTGAAACGGAGGCCAGGCGATGGGTGGTGCTTTGGCTTTTTTGTTAAGTATATGTAAAAACTCTCTCTTAATGTCCCGAGAAATGTCCCGGTTCCTCCTTTTAAGTGGGGGCAAATTACCCCTTTTTGCATCCGCAAGCCCTTTGGTCCCGCCTAGTCATTGGTCAGGAACCAAGCGCAAAGTTACAAATTTCGCGACGACTCTCCAAATTTATGAGTCCATTCAACTTTCCTAACCGGGCGCTGGGACCCCCAACTTAGGAATCCGACAACATCCTGTCAACAGAAAACAAGGGGAATACACAAATTACATGTGTCTTGGGGACCATCTTCAAACCCGATCAGCATCTAAGCCTTCCAGCCTTCAAGCCACCCATCAGTAGTTAGAATTGATAACTTAACACTGTAAGCATGTTTAAAGCATTCATATGGAGTTTTTACTTATAAATTTGAGCTTTAGCAGAAACAAGATGGTAATAATTGATATCTTTTAATTACACGATCTTCGTATGAATATATAACTAGCGGAGCTGTGACGACTGAATCCACCATGAATCCTCCGAGAATACTTGGAGGATTTTCAGAACAACCCACCTAATGAGGCAGAGCCTGTGAAATTTTCCCTGATGTTTTAGCGGGGAGCCGCATCGACAAGCTTTTCTGGAATTGAACCTTGAACTCAAGTGGGAGAAACATACGGACATTTTCCGGCTCACGCAGGAGTCGTCGAAGTGCGTGCAAAAACTACATTTTGTTTTATAAATACAGAAGGTCGTTCGCACTTAAAAAAAGTATTTGATAGTTAATTTGTCAATAAATATCGTATTATTTATGGAAATTTGCTTCTACCTTCATTTTCTTAGTATTCTACCATGCAAATTCTTCTCAATACCGCTTGAACTGTTTTCCAAAGTCCGTTCAGTGTTCTTGGATGCCGTTTTCCTAAGGCTCGATTTAATAAACCTAAAAGACAAAAGCCCATTGCAGAAGAGTAGAATTTTACACGTATTCATCAAATGGGGTACATTTTATTCCAGTTTCTCAGTCTTACTTTGCAAAATAAGTGGCAGTTGACTTAGAGTATAACTAAAGGCTTTGTCAATATGGAGCTGAACTTTATCAATGTCCTTTCCATATAAAGTTGGAATCTCTTC
This sequence comes from Trichonephila clavata, assembly GCA_019973975.1. NCBI lineage: Eukaryota > Metazoa > Arthropoda > Arachnida > Araneae > Nephilidae > Trichonephila > Trichonephila clavata. Next base: position 37,538 of record BMAO01030184.1, read on the forward strand.
TTGAAAAATTGGTTCTAAAATATTCTGCTGATAGTAGAGTAGATTAATTTTCGTTTTACTTGAGACTGTTTTGATTTTTAATTTGCCGCTTTTAGAAAATCCTGAAACTATCATGAATTTCTTTAAGAACTTTACTGTTCACTCATGAAGTCATTACCATCAGTTTAGCAATAGAAAATTGATCTTCTTTAACTAGAATCACTTAAATATATCCCTACCTCATCAAGTGTTACCACAAATTTCCATTTTTTAGCAGCTTGCTGTTTTTTATAAATATGTTTTAAAAAAGGAGACGAACTTAAAGGTTAAAATTTTGTTTTAACTTTAATTCCATATGAATTATTTTAATTACAGTTCCCGAAGACATTCCTGGTTTCGATGCAATAAATTTTTTAGTCTGGGACTTCACTTTCTTCATAGTTGTCTGCATTTGAACAGTCTTAGGAGGAAGCTTTGTGGTCATGTTTTCATTTTTACATTCTGCTAGACTATTTTCTTCTTTAAAATTTAATATATTATAAATACTTTTGATTGAAATGCAATAATTGAGATTTTTGCAACGCTTTTTTTTATTTGTTGATATGAATATTTTGCCTTGGGAAGCGTAATTACATTACCTTCGAGCCATATATCGTTTTTAGGAGCTAATTTCAAAATAAATAATTTATTTTACATTCCAAAAAAACCTTACCAGACGATTATTCTGAAATTTTCAAAATTTTTCCTTAAAATGCAAACGAGAAAATGAATAACGAAGTCGTTTCTGAAAAGTGTGAACAACCATCTGTGTCTACTTAACGCATTTTTATTTTTAATTAAATCTATTTTATACAATTCCTACAATGTGAGTCCCTTCTCCGTTTGTGTATATTTACATATATTTCTATATATATGGTAAACATATATAAAAAAATTATTAATAGTATTTAAAATGTTTCTTTTCTATTGAAATAGTATGTAAAATAATAAGATAAGCGTAACTCTTTTTACAGATATAATTAGTCAAAAATTTAATTAATGTGAATTATCAAAGAAGTCAAAATGTTGAATATATTTATAAAATTTACTGTTTTTACCTTATTAAACATCCAAATTAACATATTAAGTTTTAGATTTCAATAAACATGAAATTTTTACAATTTTAAATCTTACACTAAAGCGATAGAGAGCCTCTTAAAATTAATTAAGTCTGTAATATAGTCTTTTTAAAAATTTTCATCATGTTTTGTAAAAATAGGAGCATAGAAAACTAATATGCATTAAAAATTCCTTATATAAAGATAATCTTTTAAAATCTTTTTCAAAATCATTATGTCTAAATTCACTTATATCTGGTAGCATGATTTTTCAGAATATATTAGAGAATTAATTTAGAAGAATTATTAATTTTTCGGATGAAATTAATTAATATTGAAAGTTAAAATTTTATTTTAAGGGTATATTATATCCAACAAGAAAAAGCGATGTACTGCTAATTAATATTCATAATTAGTTTATTACCGTACAAAAATATTACTAATTGAAAGAATAATTATCTCAGATGCATTCCCAACTGTAATATTGAATAAGAGTTTTAAGCTATATATTAATGAGTATTTTTAAAATTAAAAAGGTTGTATCCATTTTTTTAAATTTGAAATTAAAAATATGTGATCTGCGTTTAAACACTGTTCATAAATTGAGTTAATTTATAATCTGAAAACAGAAATAGTTAAAAATGTACGATAAGTTAATACCGTGTGTTATTTAAAAATAATTTTTAATTAAGGTTTGAACGTACTAAAATTTCATGAAAACAGCACAGGTTTGAGGACCATGCTTAAAATTTGACTATCATAAATATAAAGGATGACTGTAAAAAAAAAATTCTTTTCTGATGTGTGATTACTTAGCGCGCGTGATAATCGAAGTGACGGAATAAAATTTAGAATGCAATTTGTTAAACAACTCGAGCTCAAGAATAATGGGAAAACAATAAATCAACTATCATCGTTTTTGTTGTGGCGGGTATTATTCTCGTCCTTTCTCTAATCCTTTTGGAAAAATACTTGTTTAACTGTTATTTCAGTTTAAAACCGCCTTCCGATGAGAGAACTTCATTTATGTTGAGTGCTACTTAAACCCTAGCAATGTGAGTGCTGGAGTTAGTCTCATTACACTATTATCAAAGGGAGATTAACGTTTCGGAAACCTTGGTGATTTAGATTGTAATATATTTGACCTCGGAGGGATCTGACTAGCTCTCTTCAGACAGGTAACTTAGGTAACTGTTTAGTTATTTGAATTACGAACTTAAAGTAATCATCTAAATTGATTGCTCCCTCGGTTTAAAATCTCGATTGATCATAAATTAATTAACTGAAATATATATATAGAAGTGATAATTTTTATAACAATATCTGATGATCCGGTGTCCCACATTATAACTCCGGCCTCAGGGCCGCGACATAGTTATAGTAACAAAATGAGAAAACTATCACCGTTCGGTGAAACGAGTTTAAACGTGTTAGAACGGTATTGTAACTCGTCAGGGCCTGACTAAAAACACAGTAAAAAAGTTTTGAAAAATTAATGAAAAACAGAGAAACAAAAGCAAATTAAACATTCTTGGGGTTCAAAAATTTGCGCCATAGGACACAATTACATTTTGCATGTGGTAAATGGTGGGTAGCAGTGCATCACATGGGAAGATGTGAATTTGTTGTATCTCACTTTTTCTGATGCCATATTTCGCATTTAAAAAGGTAGGAAGATTTGAAGGGCACCCTTTTGATTTCAGGTTATCCTATAGCCAGAAACCTACTGAAGTGAGATTGGGGAATCTTGGAGAGCATGGATATATGAAATAGTAGGAGATAATTTTATCACGGAAATAATGCATAAGCAAACATTTGATAAAAAAAAAAACCTTACACACATGGAGAAACACCATCTTGTAACTACACACAATATTGCAAATAACATTTCTTTGTCATAATTCGGAAATGAATGAATTGGTCAAAATCGTTCATTCCTTAACGTACAAGTTCGAAGAGCATAGGACAAAAAAGTAAGTACGGATGACAAGTATTAGATACAACACATAATCAGTGAACATATTAAAATGGAATTATCACAACTTCATGCTGATTTGAATCTGCCAAATGTATGCAGCTCTTCGAATTAACCTAACTAGCTGACGAGAATTGTTTCCCGTCTGTCCATAGATTGGACAGTCAGCTATTATCAACATCATTCCGAATGAAGAATTCATTGTCAGACTTGAGCCTTACTCCATAACTATCGGCTAGCAGCATATGATAACGTAAAACTGGAACTGAAACAAATCGGGAATAGAGCATAGAATTTTGGGAACCGTAAAATTTGGCCTATGTAGCAGGCATGAAATAGCATTTAAATTGCAGCAATCACGTATCATTTGGTCCCACACAAATATGGCTAATTTATAGATATGCAGAGTATTAGTTTTTGTTCTTAATTTCTTAGAAATAAATATTCTAATTAAATAATATGCACATAAAATAATTATAAAAATAGAGGAGTAAATGTAAAATGAAATTATAAAAGTAATTTGGAAAATAAATTTTGATAATTTATAAATTTAAATCTATATACCAAATGTATATGCAGGAAAATATCTTATGAGTTTTCTAATAATGTTAAAAATAACTCCAAAACAAATAAACTGACTGTAAATATGTTTCTAAAATTATCTAAGTCGAAAATCTCTCTTTTAAAAACTTGAGACAACTCAAATAAGCTTCATCTTCACTTGATTAAGTGCGAAAATTTTGAAAGAGCGAAGGGCTTACAAATCTTTTGCTGTCTCCTGATTTCAAACCGACTTCTTTGTTGTAGCTTGAGAATAATTCTTTTCCATAACCAAACCTAACTTGGCATCTTGACTAATCGTGTTACATAAAGTAACAACGAAAAGTAATTTATGTTTGCCTAAGAATTCCTATTTAAGTATCCTTCCTCAAAGAAAATTAAATTATGAGGTGATATGTTCTGAGAATTTTAAGTCACGTCGTAACTACACAGTAATAAAAGAGAAAACAAATGGCAGAGAGTTCGTTCTCATTTTTAAAACAATCTGGTAATCTATCTAGTCGTAGGAAGAAGGTCAGGTAGAGGTTAAGTTTATTACTTCAGAATTAACAGATTTCAACTTTGTTGACTTCTGCTTAGTAATGAAAAATTAATCTTCAAAAATAGTTCATTTGTACAAATTTTAAGATCCCTTTCATAACTATAAATTGAAAGGCAATGGTTATTGTTCTTCGTATTATTGTATTAATATCACGAATGTTCAAATGTTTTGGGCAAAAAATAATTTACGTTCTTATCCTTTTATCATTTTAGATGAACTAGGCAGTTATTATTATTCAGTAGATTATGAAATATTCATAAGTGTTTAGAGTTAAGTATATATATATATTAGCCGTTAATTTCTTTGAATATTCCATGATGTTTTACAACTGTATACTGTTTTTTTAGTTATTGTTATCTCCGTCTTAGCTTTAAATTTTCCGTTCCAATGAAAATCCTTAACATAGCCCTCCAGTCTTGTTAATTTTACTTTAAAAAAAAACACCCTTTTATAGTTAATTGAACTAAGCTGTAAATATTTTAGCTGGATCTCTAAATCTGGAAATGGGACCTGAAATTAGTCATCAGATGCGGTATGGGATCTGAAAATGGGAACAGGGCAATGGAACAAAATTATTAAAGTATTTTATTCCCATCGGTTCTGGCCAAGTGAGCAAAATTTTGAATTAATCTGACCTTTTAAAGTGGGCAAAGCTTATAAAAGGGTGTTAAAAAAGGCAGGAGTTGAATTACTAAAACGGAATTATAAATATCTCGTACTCTCCCTAAGCCAGTAAAGTTCCTGAAAACCAATTTTTAGCTAATCGCTGCATATCAAAATAAATATGCTTACGAAGCATAAACACCGTCTGAGACTCGATTTACGTATAAAACCATTCATAGAAAATTTCTCTACAAAAAATAACCATGCCTGCCAAATTTCATACCTGTATGTCTTTTCGTTCTGCAGACATCGTAATGAGTTTTTTTATTGAGGCTTTTCTTTTATATATACATATCATGACTAAGAGTGTTTCTAACAGGCGTATGTGTGACTGATTGTGATTAATTATAATAGCACAGACGTTCATCAAATATTTGTTTATTGCAATGAGTCAATACATCGTTCTGCACTCCAAGCCATGACTAGAGTGCTCGCATTGTAACATGCATCATTAGCATGAGCAACTGAAGTTCGCGCACGTGGTTAGAGAGAAGGGACCAAACTGTGCATTCAAAGTAGTTATGTGGGAGATGGTTTGAGGGTTACTGCGTTAGATGCTTAGCCCAACAGACATATAAGGGTATTGGAATTCATTTATACATAAGATATTCGGAGAGTAAGTTATAAAAACAGATAATCCTGATAGAGAAGAATGTTAATGAAGACTCAGAGATGGTATGCATATACATACTTTTGAACTTATTTTAAAGTATTTTGGTGTTAGATTGCTTTTTAACTTGGTAAAAGTATTTAGCTTCAGTCGGTAATTTTATGCAAATACGTGCATATATTGATTTATATACAAGATGGGCTTCTTGTTCTTGTACTAATTTTATTGTATCAAAATACCTGAGCATTACTTCAAAATTAGAGAAAAAAAATTATGTACTCCTAAAGAACACTTATATTGTGAAAGACGTGTTATCTGTTTCTAAAAAAAGATATTAAGGTGGTAGTCACAAAATTGACATATTTGTAATAAAAAGAAGCAGTGGCCAAGAAAATAATATAGTTTCCTCATTAATTTTATAACATACACAGATGGTGGTTCTGACTAGCATTCTTGGTTCTTTATACTGTTTACATCGTAATAAAGTGTCAGTGGCTACATCACATGTACCCATTTACTTATATCTCGACTATAAATGACTACAATAATGTCAATAGATCTACATTCCAATACAAGTAATGATGCGGATTTTTGTAGAGGGAAACATCATTCTTATTGTTCGTACGGTTGAAAATTACGTTTTCTGTCACTAGTATAGCTTCAAGAGTGACATTAATATACACTTATTAATATAACTCCCTTCAACAAAATTAAATCATCAGAAAATGTATATCATTGTAAATTTAGTTAAGAGGTTCTTCTATAAAAAACGTTCTTTAATATAAAGGAAGTATGAGGTGGTTGCTGTGTCGTAAGGCACAGCTAGAAATGAATGGTTTTTTTAACGGCTGAGAAGAACATACCTTTTTATTCGTAAGCTGATTCCAGTACCTTGGAACCTGAAAATAGGCAGATTAAATCCTATTAATACTAGCCTACTCCCCCCCCCCTACTACTTTCCGAAAAAGCCTATCTCTTTTATCTGATAAGAAAAAATATTTCTCAGGATATGTCATCGCTAGAAAGTTCCCATTTGTGAGTGTGATTTATTGTCTACAAATAATATTTTCTGAGATCGTGAGAGTTGTATTACATTTTTTGTTAATTGTAATAATTGAAACTTGTTAATATGAATACTGAATCATTATTTATATCCTCTCTCTCTCTCTCTCTCTGATCTAGCTTTATTTAACATAGATACATATTGTGGATAGTTTATTTTTTTCATTATCACAGTTGCAGTTGTTTGGTGACTACCACAATATGTTGTCAAAAATATTATGCCGAATAGGACGACTTTGGACATGGCTTCCTAATCGTGATGCCTAAAACTGGTTATACCGAGGAATAAGTTATCTTCCCTGTATGAACATAACAGTGCCAATGTTGTGACATCAATGATTGTTGTAAGGAATTTATTGGTGGAATGAGGCTTTGGAAAGACAAAGATGCGCGAAGACAAGTCAAGATCGGATAGTGGACGACAAGGGTTGAACTTCCCCAAAGACATCGATGGCAGTTCTTCAAAGTGCTATTGCCTCTTCTATACCCCTCGTGGTACCTTTCATCATCTCATGGTGTATATCTATGACAGAATAAAGAAGACAGAGTTCTTTAATACGCCTAATTTAAACCCATAAAATAGATCAAATAAGTTTTAATGATGTTGGTAGAGCATTATCATAGCTACCAAAGACCACATCACAGCTTCCCCTGCTTTAGCAATGATTCTATCTTTTCCGCGGGGGAGTTTGGGCTCACCAATATTGATTTTAACATTCAGTGTAAATTGCTGGCGATTTATACACCTTATGTCTTTGTATTTACGATCATTTTATTATCTGTATAAACATTTTACTCTTATTTAATAAAAACAGACACTTTCTTCATGGTGCTTTTTTTTCTTTGTTTAAAAAGAGAATGAACATATGAATCCCTGCCAAAAGAGTGCCTAATATATAAATTAATTTAAACCATGTCTGTCACTGCAATATATTTTCCGAGCATAATATATAGTTTACATGCGATATAAACCAATTATAAATTTATAATGTATTATTTTGAAATAATTTTGTGAACTTCCTTTTATTTTTTTTAGTCTTAAATTGCTACCGAATTTTCATTGAACAAATTCTTGTGTTTTGGAAAGACTTTTTTGCTGATTTTACATAATAAAGGTTATAAATAAAAGTGATGGTTCACACAGAAAAGGAATAGATGAATAAGAAAATAAAATAGCAATTGGGATAAAATAGTTTTTGTAAAAATTTGATTTTAATTCCAAAATCTTCTCCCATTTGTTTTTTACCCTTCTAATTTTGAACCACGTGAGAAAAATTAAACGATTTTTGTTTCAATTATTTGGTTATTTCAGAATTATACAGAAATTAAAAAATTCTACAGATGTAAATAAAAAGAGGAAATTAAATAAAAGTATTATTATGCATTTAATAGAAATATAAAGTACTTATTTAACAGAAAAGTGTTTCTAGTTAATAATTTTTTATTTAACAGTAACATTTTCTTAAAAAGCACACGAATACAATTTCTTACTACATTTGAATTCTGCGGAGAAACATTTGGAGAAAACTATTGATTTAATATAATATTTAGATTTTCCTCCCTAATCTTTAAACTTATTGTAGAAAACAGAACTTACACATGTTCCCCAAACGTTTTCAATTCCACTAGTAATATTTTGTTTGAGATTTTGGCCAACTACATTTTAAAATCAAATGGCTTCTATTTCTGCGTTTGAAGGATACTTTTCTAAAAAGAGTGTGAATGCAAGAAAAAAATTAAAATAAATTATCTAGAGAAATCACCTTGAAACGATATCTGTATATTTTTTATACAATAAAAAACATACCAGAAAGAAAATGTTACAAGAAATATAAATGCAACATAATAAAAATGTGCTTTCTGTATGATTTGATGTGTTGATGCAACTAATGTGTTAAACTGAATGCATATGGCACCTAAATTAACATTATATTACACATCTGACAACCTAAAATGCAATATCACGAAGGACAAAAGAATCTGAAAGTCAAATTCATTGGACAGATTACATAAATTTTGATGCGGAAATTATTGATAAAGTTCAGATACTGAATTTCCTATTAAAATGATAAGTTAAATTGATATTAAAATCAAAAAGAAAAGTATGATAATTATTTTTCTGCTACAAACAGAATAAAATTTATATAAAGCAATTAAATTTTATTAAAAATTTAAAATCATTTGATTGAGTATAATACATAGCTCATACGTTTAAAGGTATTTTCTTCAAAGGCATTTTCTTAAAATTCAATATATGATTTAAAGCTAAAATGAATGGAATGTGGGGAAACAAGTAAATTAATATTTTGCCGATAAGAGAAAAGATAATATAGTTTTTTTTTATCAATTCCTATAAGTTTTTCAACGAAATGCAATTTCATAAAATAGACTTAAAAATCAGTTGCCAGTGTTAGCTGCCCCAAGAAATTATGTGCCCTTCTTAAGTGCCATAGCTTTAAGAACATAACACTATGCTTGAAGTACTGATTAAAAAATTTCAAAACTTCAAATATTGTACTGTAAACATTTTAAATTCATCAGATATTCATAAACACATGTTCCAGATGATTGTTATGAATTCAATTTAACATATTAAATAAATGTAATGAAAAATATTAGGGATACATTCCTCTATGCAATATTAACATTCTTTGATACTGTTGCGCTGCATATATTTTTACAAAGCTAGATAAAATGAACTGAAAGAACTTAAACAATTTTTTACATGAAAACCTGAAGCTTACTTAAATTAATCATTAGATTAAAAACTACAATCATGTATGTTTTGTTCTAAAGTAAGACTGTTCAGCAAATGGGTAAAACAATATTGAAAAATAAAACAAAACATGCTGATGAATGATAGAACATTATGGAACAAAGTAAAAAGAAGATACTTTTGGTGAAATACTGTTTAACAGCAATTTGAAAAAATATACTCCTGAGTTTCTTTAGTTTTATCAATAAACAAAAAAAAGATTATTTAAGAAATTGTTGGAATTTTTTGCTTTATTTATTAACTAGCTGAAATGCCTGTTCTTCGCACGGGTTAAATTTTAAAAACAAAAATTCTTCTATCATAGCAATTATAATATTTTTTTAGGGAGGGTAAAACCCTGTATGAAGTAGAAAACCAAAAATTAAAAACATTTTTTTCCAAATGAATGTTCACATTAGAAATAATTTTAAACAAATTGCAATTTGGCTTGAAAGTAAATAATAATTTAACAAAAACAAATATTTCAATGTAAGAGAGAAAATTAGCAAGTTAAAGAGTAAATAGATATGAATGAATGCAAATATAAATAAAAATTATTACAGAAAAGTGATAGCAGTAGTGAGTTTCTGCTATGGGAGAAATAACCTGCAATAGATGAGCCGAAAGAAAAATGATGATAAACTGATACACTAAATGCTATCATGAATAAGAAATATTAGAAAGCATTCAACTGAAAAAAAATTAAATTAGCATTGCACCCATACCTCATATAATACTATCTAACATCTCAGTAATACATCTAATATAGAGTGTTAGTTCAGAACTGAAATAGGAATTATATTTTAATTTAAATTAAAAGGTTATTAAAACAGAAAAAGTAAGCCCTAAATTTGATAAAATTGCCATAAACAGTTCTGAGCAACAACAAAAAAAGCACATAACTGAACATCTTAAATATTTAAAATTGGAAAAGAAATAAAAAAAATATAAAAGTAACCTTACATATAGTACATTGAAATTATAATATTAATTCAAATAAAAAAGCTACTTTAAATTGATAAGTTAAGATTTGATTTTGATGAAACTATCAGAAGCAGCTCAGAACAAAAAAAAAGCATGACAAAAAATATTATACGTAAATAGAAATTCTAACTTAAAATCACAATATTGACAATCTGTTAATTTCAGTTTACATTGAGTGTCATTTTCTAAATTTACATTTTTCTACTTTTTTGTTATAATGGAAAAACATGGAATCTGCTAATAAAGGAAAAGGGTACTTATGTTTTGGCGTCACCGCAGCAAAATTTGCACCACGATATCAAAATAACAGATTCTTATGTGTCTTATAAGGGAAAAAAAACAAATTTTGGTGAAAAAAGTACCACTTTGGCTGCAGTGACTCTAATACGTAAGTATCAGGAAAAGTAGTAACCTTTTCAATAGAAGAAAATGTAGGTTCTTAGATTTTATTGCACCAATGTCAATGTTCAAAATAACTCGCCAAGTTGGCAACACTGATTTCACGTGTCGTACCCGTTCTTCGCACGAGTTAAATTTAAAAAAAAATCCAGCTTTTTTTTTGCAAACATGATATATTTTAAAGAGGACTGAGCCATTACAGGGCAGTGTATCTAAAAGTTAGAAGTTATTTTTTTTATGAGTGTTCATATTGAAATTTTGCTTAACAGTTAAGAATAATTTCATATGAAGTATGTAATGTAAGAGAAAATTAACATGCTAAAAAGGTAAATAGGAATTAAAATATAAATACAAATTATAACGGAAAAGTGATAATAGTAGTATATTTCAGCTATGGGAACTATGAGTAAAATAACATGAAATATATAAATCAGAAGAAAATATTAATTACGATAAACCATTTCACTAAAATATTATCATAAATAAAATATTAGGAAGCCTTCAACTGGAAAAAAATTAAATTAGTACAAACTAAAATTTTAAAAAATATCTAAAATAGGCCTATCATATAATAATCTATTAAGTAAAATTCACTGTCACATTAAATTACATGAGGAATGGATGTAATACTATCCAACATCTATATTAGATTTAATATAAAATTTAGATGTAATACAATAGAGAAAAAATTAAATTAGCCCCAAGAACCAAAATAAAAAAAACCCATCTAAGATTAAAAAAAATATATATATATGAACCTAATGAGAGAAATACTAAACCTTGATGATAAAAAATTAATTTTTAAACAATACTTTTTTGCAATATTTCGATTAAAAATATTTGTTATTCAGTCGTAAAGAACAAACAAATGAGAAAATACAATGATAAATAATTAGTGATCATTGAAACATATCATATATGGACAGCATATGTATAAATTATATGATCTTCATAAAACTAAATAAGGAACATATCAGAAGCAAAATTAAACCTTGATGTCATGAGAAGTAAAATCGCATCAACATTTCATTTTAAAGAAATCCAAAGAGAAATATGAGAAAATCGTATCAAGCTGCATCTTTTTTTCACAAACATTTTTGGATCACAAATGATATAAATAAATTTATATACTTGAAGATTGTCAGAAGCAAAACTAAGCCATGATATGCCATGTGACAAAAATCTGATCAACATTAATCAGCATCTGAAGCGTTTTCCTGTAATGATGAAAATATGGTATTTGCTGATGAAGGAAAGAAAGCAATAATCTTTTTTTTCAACCAAAAAAAAAAAAAAAAATGTCATAGAAATGTATACATATGTAACAAATATATACAATGCATATGTATAAAATCTTCAAAAATCAAAATGAAGAACCGATTGTCAGAAGGAAAATTAAACCATAATGCAACACAACAAAAAATTGCATTAACTCAGAATTTAGAAGTGCAAAAGAAAATTACTTTGTTATGCATTCAATCACATCAATAGTTTCCATGAAGATCTTTGATGAAAAAAGTTAACCTTCTTTCCATGAGATCAAAAAATGAGTACTTATCGGTTATAAAAACTATGAGGAGAAAAAAATAAAATAAGCAGCATGTAGAACATATGCCAAAATCTATTTAATAACATGTTGGAAAATGTCAGAAAATCTCATATGTAAGTAAAAATTCATATTAGCCCTTCGTGTTCTCACGTATTAGCATCACTACAACCAAACTGGCATTAAGCAAATCCCAACAAAATGTGACTGATTTTTTATATATATAAAAACATGTAAGAATCTTTGTTGTTTTAATATCAAGAAGCGATTAGGATTGCACCAAATTGGCTGTGATGATGCCAATCAGATGCCGATATCATGATTTAAGTATCATAAATTCTAACTTAAATCATGATATCGGCAATCTGATAATCCCAATTAGTTTGAATGGAGTGTCATTTTCTATGGTATACTTACATATTATCACAACCTATTGGCAACATTATATGAAATGAAGCATATGGTTGCCAATTTGGCGAGTTATTAATTAAGTTGGCATTTTTTGCAATAATACGTAAGCTCCAAAAAATGTTATTGCTTTTTACCTTTATCGGCAAATTCCATGCTTCATCAATGTAGCAAAATAGTACCAGAATATAGCTTATAACAAAAAGAAAAGGTACTGACGTATTATTGCAACAATTGCCAACTTGCATATGTGAGACACTAAAATAGAAAATATAGCATAATTTAAATTAAAAGGTTATAGAAAACAAAAGAAAATAAAACCTTAATTTTGCCAGAAAACCTTAAAATATAAAAAATTTAAACATGAATAAAATAAACATAAATATATATGAAGTAACCTAGTAAACATCAATTCAAACCGAAAAGCAACCTTAAATAGATAAGCAAAGGTCTGATTTAGATGAAACTACCATAAACACCACAGAAAAAAAAGGAACATGTCAGAAAAAATCTTATACGAAAATAAAAATCTGTATTCTTGTGTATTAACATCACCGCAGTCAAAATTTGGACCACGCAAATCGTGCTATTTTTAATTTTTTTTTTTAAGCATAGTACTACTTTTTGTTAGTAAAAAGTTCATTAGTTGCATTATTGTAAAATACAACATGTGAAAATGCGCTAAAATTACTTGGCCATGCCAATGATTGATATCTTGTTTAATATAAAAACACGCAAGAATCTTTGATATTACTGCTTAGGACCCAAACGGTTAAGACTGTATTCTGATAGGAAGATGCATCAGTCTTTCAGCTAAACATGTCATATATTTTTTCAATAACTAAATTAGTTTAATATACATTGTTTTACCTTATTTTTGGTATGATTATTCCGAACCTTTTCTGGGTTTAGATTTAATTCTGTCATTTCTTTTCAACTTAAAAATTTGATTTATTTTGTATGTAGTCAATTGTAATACCTATTTTGATTTAAGGCTGTGTCAGGTTTATTATTTTATTTTCATTTTGACCTTTATATGTATACATTTGATTCTTCTGTACTGTTTCTGGTTTTAGATTTTAGATAGTCATTTTTTCCCAGCTTAAATTCTTCTGATGACTTAAGTGTTGCTTTCAAAAATTTCGATTCAATATAAGAAGAAACAAACACATAGGTATCCAAGTTTTTGCCACTGAACCTCACGTTTTTAACAGTTTGAAAATTTTCACCAAAATACAGCAAAGAGACCCTTATGAAAAATCTGGAAACCGAAAGAACAGAGTTCAGACAGCCAGAAGCGGAGCAGTAAGTCCTAGGGTTTAACATGGCAGTTTTATACGCTTCGCCAGATAAGTAGTTGTTCAATTCATGATCAAGTGTAAATATCTTAAATCTATTACAGTTGTCGATAATAAATGAACAGCCCGTCGAACAATAATACTGGATTGCACACAACAAATAAGAAATTGAACTGAAGAGACAGAAGCCATCACCATCATTTGGGACAACTTGGCAAGGGGATGTATCATACCTAAAATTCAACAGCTCGTATACTTGGGTCATTGTTTAGAACAACATATTAATCAACATTAACAATTGAAAATAATTACCTCTAATGGTAGTTCATAAAATAAACGTGGCACTTAACCTAAAATAGTAAACACAACATCTAAACAATCAACAATAACAACTAAAAACCCCATAAAAATGCATATTAAACCGATTCAATTTAGAATTACTGTAAAAAAAAATTATAACATGAAACCTCTGACCACAAAAAAAAATCAGAAATTCTGGAAGATAAATGACACAGTTTAATCTAAAACCAGAAACAACACAGAAGAATCAAATGAATACATGTAAAGGTCAAAATGAAAAAAAAAAGAATAATAAATGTGACGCTGCCTTAAACCAAAACAGAAATTACAATTGACTACACACAAATCAGAAATTTTTAAGATGAAGAAAAACAACAAAATTAAATCTAAACCCATAAATGGTTCGGAATAATCATTCAAAATATAAGCAAAACAAAAGTGTATATTAAACGAATTTAATTTAGTTATTGAAAATATACATAATAGGCTTAACTGGAAAACCAATGCATCTTCCAACTGTTTACTATTATCAAATTAGTGTTGCCAATCGGAAAAATAAAATTTAGAAAAAACGTTTTCTTAGGATGATTTTTTTCGAAAAACAACTGTAATTCCTCCACTAAGAGTTAAAAAAACGAATAAATACAAACATAAATAAGTATATTTACTATAAAATGTGTTGAAATTCCCCCCAGAACAGCTCGAAACATTAATTTTCGCAAAGTTATGACTTGGCATGGCTGATGACGTCATATCTCAATTTAACTGAAAAATCGCATAAAAATTGAATTTTAAAAAAATCTAAAGCGAATTTCGAAAAAAAACTCTTCGAGGTTAATAGCATAACGACCTATAGCTTCTACATGTCAAGTTTCAAATTTCTGAGTTCCTGAATTTGGCCGGAACAGCTGAAACACACAAACTTTTCTCTGATTAGTACATATTTAGCTGAAAAATCGCTTAAAAATTGAATTAAAAAAAAATCTAAAGCGAATTTTGAAAAAAACTCTTCGAGGTTAATAGCATAATAACCTATAGCTTCTACATGCCAAGATTCATACTTCTGTATTGCTTAATTTTGCCGAAACAGCTGAAACACACACACAAACTCTTTCTTTTATTAGTATAGATTATTTAATCAAAATTCGATCTCAAAGCCCGTTTTCGCTTTTACAAAAATCTCCATTCGTATTGTAGAAACTTCATATTCCTTAAAAATGCATGAAATTCTTTGAATATTTACGGAAAAAATCATACAAGGTTCGAGAATACATTTGTAATTAATGTGTTAATGGTTGTTATTTTTTTATACCAAAAATAATTTTGACTCAGAATTTTTTTTTGAATTTGTTATTGATATTCATATATTCGTGCCAAAATTTCATGGTTATCAACGAATACAAAAAAATTGAAACAAACGAAAGAAAAAAAAACTTGCATGAAGAACATAAATCAAGTTTCTTTATTATAACCATGTTTAATTAAAATTTTGAACATTCAAACACAAGTGTTTCCTCAAAGAGTTAAAAATATTCTTCAAAAGTTCTATAACAATGGAGAATATTTTCATACATTGTTGAAACATGTAACTCTTAAGAGCAAGAAATGATGTATTTTTGAATTCCTACTATATTAGCGCACTCTCTTTCTATATATATTTATTTATAAATATATTTTGTTGAAATTTTCAATCGTTAATAAAATACTTTCTATTCATCCATTCAAAGTAGGAATTGACTTAATTTTTAAAATATTATGATATATTTTCAAGCTGTTTGTAAAAGTTTCATTGAATTCAAATATAAAATGAGAACACTCTGGTATCCTATAGAAGAGTCAAAACTTAGTTTTAAGAAAGCTAAATAAAACGTTTGAAGTTTTCTCAATAGTACAAATTAAACTTTGTTTTGTTTCTAGATTTATAATTATTCAATTATGATAATAGTATCTTTTGTGAAATATTGCGATTATATTCAAAACATTACATAATACAAATGAGATCGTCATGGAAATGCAGAAAACTGTATCATTAGCAAACACTGAAAATTACTCAGAATGCGCCCCATTACCCAGCAGAAGTTAAAATTAAAATAAACAAATGGAGAATGTTATATTTGTTCAATAGTACAAGACCTTTGCAGTTCTCCGCTCCGTTAAATACTTGGATAGACGATGCAGATTCTCAAACTAAAAATGTGTATCATAAAGGTCCTATTACCATGAGGCAAACAAAGTTTTATAGGTCAGCTAACTGTAAGAAGGTATGGATCTTAGAACTTAAGATTATTGTTATCTTAAACTGTGAAATACAGTTGTTTCATTATCTCGTTATACGTTATTAATTAGTTATAATACACGTGTTTCTAATAAGAGTGTGCTTTTATTTTTTATGTAACTTTTCATATGTTCTTTTGTTTGCTCGTTGTTTTAAACTATAGTCTAATGACAAAAAGTATGACTGAGTTCTTGTACTATAAGGATATTTAGACCTTCAATTGACTTAGCATGCATTAGCCCATCTAAACAAAAAATATTTAGTGAAATTAGGATTTGAAATCGCGGCTGCATTGGAACATCACCTGATAATGCACCAACTCTTTATTTCTACTTTAAATTACTAAAAGTAACTGATTTAGTCATTCACATTTGAATCCCTTAACACATTTGATCGTGTTTGACACGAGCGGAAGTTACCAGCAAATGTGCACATGTCCATGTCTGACACGAAGACCTTATGTCTCGCGTTATTTTATTTCTAATACCTGTCTGAGAACCGTTTTGTAAAAATAAGTAGACTAGATTATAATTAAACTTTCTAATAAAACTAATAATGCGAGATAACTTACTACTAATAATAGAAAAACAACTTACACTTTACATTCAGTTTCTGTTAAAAAAAGCCTCTATTATTTTTACCTGTTTTCCAAAAAAAAACAAAAAAACTCGTGCTTTTAAGGGATTAATCTCGTTCAAAAGCAGAATTAAAGACTTTCGAAGCTGATACAAAATTGTTTAATGGTGTTTTAATTCAACTGAACATATCTTTATCTTATTTTGAGATTTACAGCCTTTTTCTAAGAATTCAATCTAATATAAATGTTTTTTTAAAAAAAAAATATGTGTTATTAATTGCGTGTGTATGTCTTCCAGGACATACATACGTACATGTTTGTAAGGATTGTTGGCATAACAAATGTGGCCGATAGTCATTTAGGGGAAAGCATATTAAATAAACGTATTTATTTACATTGGTGTTTAGAATACATCATCACTTTACACAAGATATTCTTATAAAAAATAAAAGCAGCAGCGATGATAAGAAAGAGTTACGCCTGATATTATGATGTCTTTATCCTTTTGCACAGCGGAAACAGGTATGTGATCTCTTCACTGATGTGTCAAGAGTCTGTACATTGATTCTCACTGGGAGTGAATCAGAATAAGAGATTCGGTGCCCCTCATTTTAACTTGGTTGTAATCAGAGACTACGTAATTTTGGGAGGAAGCTCAGAACTGACATCTTACAGGGAGCGGATGGGCAGTTAGCGCACAGTTGATTTTTATGGACAATAATGCTCGCTCATACAAAGCTCGATTGGCCAATGAATACCAGATTGAAGATGAACAGAGAATGGAATGCTCAGTCAGATCTCCAGATCTGAATACCTCGGTGGTATGACCTTGGCATAACAATTTTAACTCACCATCCCCTGCCCAGAACATTTCATACTTTAGGAAGAAGTGAGATTTATTGTATCAGGACGTCGTAAACAGAATCATATTTCATTGTGAGAGTTGCATTGCTCACACGGGTCCTCATACCCTCTACAAATGCCATTTTGTTGAATCATTTTTGGACTATAATGTTTTAATGAGCATTACACATAATCCTGAGCAAGTATATTTAATTTTTTATCATCGTGTTTTTAGTAGTGTTTTTAGAGTATTTCTGTACTAAATTTCACTAGAATTAGCTCTGTAGTTTTTGAAAAATTCTCCAAAATGTGTTTGTTCCTTAACTTTTGCATACTACTGTATGTGATTTATAACTTTCTTTGTTTGGGGCATAATGCAAATTGAAAATCTGTCTTGCATTTAACAATTGATGTATATGGTCTTATAATAAAGTGCCTAGGTATAATTATTTGTTTACAATAATTAAGTCTGCATTTTAATTGGATTTTTTCCTAAAAGAGAATTTTTCAAATTCAAGCAAAAAAAAAACTATAATTAAAATACAATACAACAGTGACATAATATTAAAACCATATTGTATTATAATATTCTAAGAATTACATGGAATGAAACAATGCTGTCAAAAAATGATTTAGAATTTACAGGATATGCAAAAATTTAAGTAAGTTCCGATGATCTAAATTTTAAAAAAATAATAAAACCCTCAAGTACAGAGAAGATTTTGGTCGTATTTTTTATGTTTTAACTTATGGTTTTAGAAATAAAATGATCCCTCGATCGAAAATAGAAATATGATTTTATACATTCGACCCTAAGCAAATATCCCTAAACTCTCATTACAGCCTGGAGAAGTAAAATGAAGTTATGATTATTTGGACCTGATTGATTTTCCTGAGATTTCTAGACCTGTCTGCTACCAATCTCCCAGATGCCTCCGGGTATCAAAACAGACCAACCATATATACCCTTCCTTTCCAAGATTATTTCCTTTACATTAACCTAGGCAATCGCTCAATTTGAGGATTTAACAGTTTATTACACAGACAATCTGCATTACAAAAGCTATTTTCTTCTAAAATATATAGTTTATTAAATATTTAAATTGACCTGAATATGAGTTTTGAAATTAAATTATTGGTGATTTAGTTTCCATAAATATTTCCAATACGAGGCGTTTTTGTAAAAAAATCAAATAAATTACTAAATTATAAATTTCAAATTAATAAACTAAGAATTATTATTCATATCAAAGCAAATGCAACTACTATTAATTTTGCTAAATAAATTCTGAGGTATTTCGATATTTGTTATTCAAACTTTCGGGAAAATTTCAGGAATATCTCGTTAATTAAAAATTTAGCATAGCGGGTTTCTTTGATTAAAAGATGAGGTATTTTTTATTATATTAAATAAGTTGAATATTTATTTGAACATCTTTTAACTGACTCTGAGCATTGCTTACATTAAAATTTTAAGTGATTGAATTTAATAATATATATTACGATCATGAAATATACTCCTTTTATTTTCTTCGTTTGTTATAAGGAAGTAGACTATACTGTTTATATTAATTTTACGGAATATTCCGACCAGAATTATATATATATATATATATATAGATATATATATATATACAGTCGACTCTCGCTAATTCAAACCTTCTATAATACGAACCTCTCGCTAATTCGAAGGGTACGCTCGGTCCCAAGAAAATTTCGAAATAAAACAATATTTGATATTGTTTTTCGAAATATCAAATTGATATTTCAAAATAAAACAATGCATTTGGGTACATTCAATATTTCGAAGTAAAATCTGTGGCCGGCCAGACTACAGCACACAATAATTCGAAGTTATCTTATAAAACTCTCGACAATTCGAACACTCAGTATTATATAGTATCAAATATGATGGAGCTTACAAGTTTTGTGTTGCAATGTCTGCGCATGACTCACCTGAAAACGTAGCCCTTTTGATGACTATCCGTCTGCTACCCCTTCTATGTGTTTTTCTGGTTCATCAGGCGAAAAGACACTTTTATTGCTTTCCTTCTTCAAGTGGACAAGAGACCGGCCATCCATAATAGTTGTCAGCCGTCCATATATTTCGCTTAACACGTGGCCTTTCTACACATGTGTTGAGAAAGGATGGTCCGCTATTGTGAAAAAAAGATGCGTAGTATTATGTATTTTGTGTTGAAGTGACATGAGGATTTCTGACTCATCTGTGTGGCTTATAGCATGTGGCACTAAATAGGGAATGAGCTGGACTGGACCCTATTTAGAAGAACCAATGATGTTAGGGATGTGTCTGAGGGAACCGAGTGCGAAACAATTTTATTTCAATGAGGGATTGAAGAAATTTAGAGGGATATGAAGGAGTCCTGTTCGAGAGATTAAGAAAGACGGAGTGGAAAATAGAACGACAAAACCGATAAAAAACTAGTAGAATTTTGGGGACTGATTAGGCGAGAAGATTCTACCCAACATTCATACTATTAACCATACAGCTGAGTGTGAAATTGTGAATACGCCTTGTGTTAATTTTAGATTCTATATTTCAAATTAAAAGTTTCAAATTTAAATGTGCTAGAAAACAATTCTCTGTGTTTATTCTAGGAGCTTTTTTTTTCTACACTCTTGATAATTCGAACTCTTTATATTTCGATGTTTTTATTGGACCCACCAACTTCGAATTATCGAGAGTCGACTATATATATATAATATTATATATATATATATTATATATATATATATATAAATATATATATTATATATATATAATCCCAGTAATATAATCCTTTAAAATAACTTTTAATTATCTATGGTCCATCCCTTCAGGACCAACGTTTTAGTAATAAACTAGCCATCCGCCTAGCGAGAATATTTTAAACTACATCTAGCTACCCACTCAGATCATGTGATTTGAGCCGCCTATAAATAACGAGATTCCTGGAGACCGACCCTCTTTTCTATTCTGTATTTGACCGTATCAACATGTAGCTGGCTGCAACATGTTTTGTGTGTGTGTATTGTGTCGTCCTTGTCTTTCTTTATGTGTTCAAGATGAATAATAAAACAGGTATAACAAGACTGCCTCATCAATAATATTGGTAATGCAACATCAACCATCAGAAATACTAAACATAAAAGGAATACATTCCAACGACGACGTCTATTTCATTTATATATATATATATATATATATATATATAGTAACATAAAATGAAAGAAATACATGGCATAATAAAATTGATAATACAAAATAATATCACTAACAAAGCTAGAAGATTCAAACCAGATTTAAAGAAACACACTTTAAAAATAATGGAAGAGTCTATTATAGAAGAATTAACTAAGCGTATGTATAACATGGAACAGAATTAGAACTTTAAAATGTAAGAAGCCAAAAGAGTCAATAGACTAAAATGAAGACCTGTTATGATTTCTAAAGCTGTTGCTGAATTAGGACCAGCAAAATTAGGGTTAAATATATTTTATGGATCCTACCTTCCCCCGTTCAGCAGAAATTTTATACATAACAGAAAAACATACCAATATTGAAAAGTTAGGCCTAAAACCAACCACGTGTAATTTGCAACCAAAAGAAAAATAAAATAAAAATAATAGAAAATATGAAAGGAAATGAATCCTAACAAAATAAAAATAAAAATAATTTTGAAAAGGAATAATGAAGCAAAAACTTACATGAAAAAATGCAAATAACCGGAGAGCGGAAAAAAAGAACTGTACGTACGAGAACATTACGCTAAATGATCGTTAAAAAGGACGTGTTACGTTGATAAAGCCAGATGCAAAAATTAGTGGCGCCACCTGGATAGTTTTTTTTTGTAATTAAACAAAGCAAACTAAAACAAAGTGAAAATAATAAAAAACAGAAAGAGAAAAAAAACAAAGAATAATGCTTAAACTTTGAAAAGGAGAATTAGAGAGATAATTTAGACATATATTTAAAAATGAAGTTACTTGGATAGTTGTATTCCAAGCAATTATTGCGGAATAGCTTAAAATTATTTTGCTTAACATCATTATCTGTAACTAAATCGTTATTTCTTTTTATAAAATTTAAGATGATATTTCTAAAAATAGATAGAGAGAGATGTAGGTTACTTTCCCAAAAAGGCATTTTAATAATGTTAAAATCAAAAGAGTCTCTTTTATCAAAAATATTACTAATTTGTATATTATTCTTAACAATTAATTGTAGGTCTAAAAAGTTTTCAGATTCATTATTATAATTGGTTTATAATAATTTCAGATATAGGGGATAATAATTAAAACTAGGCACAAAATTTACTATATTACTAAAGATGATTAAGTCATCTATGTATCTAAAAAAGTAACAAGAATCTATACAAGAATATATATATATATACATACATGGAAGGATTTTTTTCCCCATTGTGGCTTCATTTTTGCAACTTTACCTTTGCTTATCAAATGTGACAGCTATTTCATGGTGGCGCCATCTTGTGGTGACCTGGTTACCAAATTTGGAGACTTGAATTCATAGGTTTTTATTTCATGATCTCGTTGGATGCTAAATATTTCCGTGATTAAATTTTGCCGAGATTACCAGAGCCAAATTAATACACAAGGCTAACTTGGCATGTAATTGGTCTTTTACATGCCACATACTAATATGACATGCGTGCCTACTAAAATGGTTTTAATTTCGTTCATATTTTCCCTGTTATTGTCGATCTATTGGCATTACAAATATTATATTCATAAATGTTTCTTGCTACCAACAAAAATATATTTCCCTTTCTTTTCTCAGTTATTTATCGTAACCAAAAAAATCAACTCAACCTTTCCTTCAGTTCGGTAACTCTTCATCTATCACAAAGCTAACAATCCATTTGAATAGCGAGTTCACTTTTTTCAGGATTACCTTTCTTGCATTATTTCTTCTTATTTCCCTTAGCCTTTGTTGAGGATAACTTATTTTCTCTCTCTCTCTCTCTCTCTCTCTTCCTAACCAAGCATTTCCAGGAACTGAACTTTTTCGAATGCCATTTTTATTAACTCCAAGTTATGGAACAAAACTATTGGCTCGAACTTTTCAAAAGAATTATTTTTCCACCAAAGATACAAACTCAGGAAAGATATACCTTATCCAGGACACATCTGGAGTTCCTGAAAATTTAAAGACATCCAATGCAAAATTTTATACATTTTTTTTTCGTTGGACAATATCATCTATGAAAAAATTTCTTTTAAAAGTTTTTCAATCTATTTATTGTTGAATAAGTGTAGAAGACTCTTCATTCTTATTTCTTGAAATATTTCCTTACATTTCATTGCAAAATATAATGCTTTCATATTGCATAATGTAGTTTATCTTTTTTTAATATATGAGGGAGAATATCAGGAAATAATTCTTTGTTATATTTACCTGCTTTTGAAGGTACAAAATAAATTTAACTACTAAAAGGATTTTTGTGTTTGTTCTTGTTTACTTTAAACTGCTTTTCAAGCTAGTAGATATTATACTTTAAAATTGTAGTTCTTCAAGGAAAAAAATATAAACGAATTTATTCATCATGACAGAGAAATGAAATTCAACATAAATTGATGTATTTCAGTATTTGGTAGATGTTCAATTCGATCATGAATGTATCCACGATAATATACGAGGAAAATGTTGGTAATATAAAATAAAAGAGTTAAACTTTAGATGATTTAAAATTTCCAATGATAACTAAGTGCTAACATACTTTTTCCAAGTACAGAAGTTATTAAATGCAAGAATGAAGGCATCCTGAAGGATGGCCTCCTCTGATTTTAAAATTTGATATTTTTTAAACTCTTAGCCTTATCATTATGTTTATACAGTTAAATTTAAATTTAATCTGTATTTTTAACCCTTAACTGACGATTAAAAGTCAAGCGATTCGCTCCCCATTACCTCCGTTTTACATATAGGCATTTGTATGTGGTGTATTGGGGAGAGGGGTGGAAGAAAATGCACAAATAAGCAAAATTTTTGATACAACTCCTTCACAAACACAGTTAAGGTCATTTCATTACATTCTAAAGCCTTTGGAATAGTTTTACTGCGAACAGTACAAAGAAAAGAATCATATTTCGGAAGGACGGATATATACGTCTGGGGCCCAACTCCCCGGTTGAGCGAGACGCATATATATGCCAGTGGTACTTGAAGGGTTAATGATTAATAAACATAATTAGTATTTAAAATTATATCACGCCATTATCTTCAGTAAAAATATAGCAGAAGGAAATATTTTTAAGAAAGTCGAATTTTTTACATTTAAAACTTATACAACAATGTTATGTCTACCAAATTTCTCAAAATATTAAATATTCAAATGATTCTACAAATTAAATTTGAATATATTTTTATTTTGAACAAATTTTTAAGTAATGGCTAAGAATTAGGTAGTATGTATTTGATTCGGCTTAGAAATATTTTTTAAAGTGTTGAAAGTTACAAATAACATTTCAGACAAATATTACATATCCATTATAATTTAATAGGTTAGAGATAAATTTATTTTCCCACAAGAGAAAACAAACTTAAAAACTACCATTCCAGTTCAGTTGCAAATCTTCAAGTCGATTGAGATGTTCATGAGAATATGATATTAAAAACAAATTTATTATATTTGAAGCAAAACAGTGAAGAATGAATTAGATTATATTAATCTAAACTTTTTCTAAGGAATATCGTCCTGAAATGTATAATATCTTTGAATGATACTAAGTAAATTGCGATGTCAACAACCGAATGATGGTAATTTCTAACCAGAAACGAATGACAAACTTTTCAATGAATTTTTTTTAACAAACAGTTATATAAAGGTAAAATTCAGTTAGCAAAATTCATTTGAATTAATGAAGCATAAAAGAACATCACAAACTGTTTCAAATGGAAGTGATAATTTTAATTGATGCTTTGGTTTTGGTAACCTTTAAATGGTCAAAAACAAACTGTCAAAGCAGTTTAAAGAACATAACAAGAATTTTAGAGGATAGGGTATTGTGTGTGTGTGTTTTTTTATTAAAAACTATATTTATATATATTACATTTCTGTGCTTCTTAAACTTAAAAAAAAACGAAAGCCACACAACAATGTCTTTTATCATTATTTCCACTAATTTAAAGATTCATTCTTTCCTCTGATTAAAAATTCATTCCACAAATAAACAGATTTAAGCTGAAAAGCAGCTGCCTAAGACATTTTTGCAGATTATAGCTCATAATGTTAGAAATTCATGAGTAAAATAATAGTTCTTACCACATTCCATATCCTATCATTAAAAATAAATGGAATGACATGTAAATATCCGGTTCATATTGGAATTTCAACTATGCAATTTAGGAAATATTTAGGGTAATCCCTTTAAATAGGTAACGGTTAGTTAGCATTTTGAAAACTACTGTCCAATGAGTTTTACATTCGAGATCGTTACTTCAAATAACAATAGAAGCTATTAGAATGTCACTTATTATCTCCAGCATTTTAATGAATTATTCATTACTTTCTGTCTGAGTTTCTTTTTGTATTGGAACTGAAGAACTCTCTTCAGAAACAATTTCTTACTTTATGTATTCATTACAAATCGTTCGTTCAATTTAAGATTCAAGTTCTGAAAAATGCACTACATTTTTTATACATATGTAGCGAAATTAAGGGAATGCAAATGAGCTGGTTTCACTTTTTAGTATGATACCATATAGGACCAATTGTCATAACGTAATTTTGACGCCCAGTTTCCTCCTCACCTGAGGCACTTGAGCTCGGACGATGCAAAATTGGAATGCAATTTTGCCGAGAGCACCCAAGCCAAGCAGGCTCTCAATGAATTTTTAACATGCCGCCTAATCATATAACATGGACGCTGTCAATTTTATGCATCATGAAAACACACCGATTTTGACTGGGGTCGAACCCAAAAAGATGGACATACAAAGCCATTGCCTCACCAACTACGCCACAGAGTCGGTGGAGAGGATTTTATGTAGTAGAAAAAGTTATATAAGTTATTATATTATTTAAATAAGCATTAAATTCATCTGAGCCTGAAATTCTTTCTTTCCATTAAAAATTGATCGTTTATTAGCAATAGATGCATTGCGAGGGTCATGGGCAACTGACCTCATAATTTTCAAACATATTCCCACGTTCCAGACCTCCATGCCAGGCTAACTCGAGTTCGTAGAATTCGACCGATTTAATGCGTTGCAGCTCCTTTATAAGGCGCTATCTGTATTTAATATTCTACTTAAGAATACCAGGATCCGAATCTATAACTTAACAAAATATTCGTCATTGTGTGTGAAAGGAAAGCCTGATAGTTTAAGTTGCTTCAAATTCTTCTTCAGTCATATCAAGTACATTAAAGATGGCTAAATATTTTGAAATCAATCATTTTCGTTGCTTTGGTGAAACAGTAATTAAAAAGAAATCAATCCGTAAAGGAAAAGTTAAAGTAAATAATCAAAGAATGGATGTTATATATCCCCCCCACCCTCCAAATGGGCTGCATATTAGCAACCAAGCCCTTGTAGACACGCCGAGTCCTTAAATGTGAGACCCATTTCATGGTGGCATCATATAGTGGTGAATCTCACTACTAAATTCGAACGCATAAATTACTTTTACATTAAGCTCTACGTCGGTTGCTAAATATTACCGAGATTTAATTTTGTCGAGAGTACCAGAGACAAATTGGTACTCAAGGGATATTTTACATGCCACATAATAATTTGAAATACGTGCCTATGATTTTAGCATCCAGAATATATATCTATCGACACTATCCGGGATCAAACCTGCTACCTTGGGCTAACTATGCGGCTCCGTTAGTATGTAAATATTCTCATTTTATTAAAAACGCCATTTATTTACATGATGCGGGATGTACTTTTGATTTTGAATAAAATATTTAGTTCATTTGGTAAGTATTAATAAATTTCGTGGTACTTGAAATTTATAATCGACAGTGGTATATTTCTGTGTAGTTAAATTATTTAAATTTACTAACATAACTGTGTGGTTGTCCTTAATAGAATTATTTTTTTCATTTCTTACGATGTAACTATAATAAATTAAACGGGATTTTCATTTGTAGTAAGTAAATTATAAATTTGTAAGTTAATTTATGTTTACTGTATTGTGTTTCCAACTTTTTTTGTAATAATTATTATTTTATATCTTACTTTTTGATTGAATGACTTTTTTAAAAAAAAAAAGTATAGTATTATTGAATTCTACACATTATTATTGTAAAGAGATGTGGAGGCAGTGGTAAAAACTATGACTGAATATCGGGTTGCAAGTTTGAGAAGCACTGTTGTATACAGAATGACAAGAGACGGCTTGCTGCTGTTTATAGCAATTCACACCATTACACCATAGATAAGGGCTGTACACCTCAATAAAAATACTTTGATTTGAACGTCATATAATCAGACTAAAGTGGCACTCATCGCAGGGTACTATGCATTGTTAGTCTGGCAGAAATTATGCTTTTTTTACGACACTACTCAAAATCCCTGTAGAAGTTGTTAGGTTTAAGCCAAAGTTTAAAGAGCACCATGCGTGTAAGCCACCCACAGTCAAGCGCTAAAAGATACAAGTACCATGATAAAAGTTGCATCACATTCGATAGAGGACAATGAGGCAATTGGGACATTTCACACTGTTTTATCCGAACTTACCTTGTATTTGTACACCACGGCTTCTCTCTCAGAGTAATATATTCTGCTGTTCAGTATATTAGTTAGAGTTGCCATCCATAAAAAAGTAATCGAAACTATCTGCATTCCTGAAACAAAAAAACATAAGGTTTCAAGATTCCATTTCTGTAATGGCTTCGTAGCACTGAAATATCTTCTATCAAAGGCATGGTGATCTTTGCATTCGTCCAATATGATAATTGACCAGTTCATCAAGTAAAAATTGCCATATTGTTAACACTTTCTCTTATGTTGAAAGCTAGGCAGCTGTTTATCGTGGTAACCTTCAGGGGAGGATATGATAATCAACTACTATTAGGTTGAATCTAGGTAGAATGATTTACCTCTGATTCCTGATTCAATTACAATGTTCTGGAGGAGCGGTTCTTAAACTTTCGATCGTCACGACTCTCCTTTATGCACAGCCTGACATCGAGGATCCTCAAAATTTTGAACACCTCTCCTTGACTCCCAACCTATCACTGAGTGATTTAAAGGTTCCTCAATAGTGCAAAGACTGTCTCAGCTATTTATACAAACATTTTTCACATTTCATTTTTTTTACTTTAAGAAAACAGTGAACATCTAATATAAAAATATAAATTATATTTATATTGTATTATATAATTATATTTATATTATATTATATAATTATATTATATATCTGTATATAAAAATGTTACAAAATACAAGTTTCAGATAAATAAATCACGTAAGAGCGCAATTCCATTAGGAAATCAAGTTGGATGCAATCGTTATCGTATTGTCACACTATGTGAATTCAGTTCTTAATCTTTGCACACCTATGTTTCACCTATGTATTTTTTGAAAATATTACATTTTAGAAATGGATGCAGTTGCAAACAATATAAAAACTGATTTATTATTCTTGACCGAAATACATGTTCTTATAAATATTTTTTATCAGGAACAATTTAGTGATCTAGTCTAAAATGGCACATCTTTCAATTTTTCCTCGAGGTCTTTCAGATACTATAAAAGATGAAAATCATAACATTGGATGAAAGACCTTCGCGGACTCCTCCCTAGAACGACGCTGAAGGTTTTAACAATCACTGTTCTGGACTATGCGAAACGAGCTCTTAATTACGAATAAATTATTAAGTGGAAAACCAACAGCATATTTTCTTATAAATAGGCTTTTCTTCTTGGAGCTTTGAAACTTTTGTTCCCGGTGGTCGAAGGAAGCTCCAGAGACATTTGAGACGCGCGTTGAAACTTTTGTTCCCGGTGGTCGAAGGAAGCTCCAGAGACATTTGAGACGCGCGTTCAGTACGCCTATTTTTTCTTATTGTGATGGATAAATTATTAATTCTTCTAGCATCTTTATTGCTCATCTTGCTTCTTGCAAAAATTTTCCAACGTCTTTTCTCCAAGTATTTACAATTCTCATTTAATTTGACAATTTCGAGGATAAAGCCTTCTCCACGCAGAACATCTGCATAAGACATGAAGTGGGTGCTCTAAACAGGAAACTGTTCATAGAATTAATGCAAGAGTTGCCTTACAACAATGGTCAATTCCAGTCGCTAAAATATTATTTTCGAAATGTTATACTCATACACCCGAGCTATCCTGATGATCTCTGAACACAATACAGATGATACCCTTCTTTAGGACTTCTAATGATACGAAAATATGTGGCCCTGAAATACAATTAAAGTCTTACCATATACGTCACTAGTCATGTATAATTAATTGTTAATGTTGATATTTGGCCCATTGAAAGACTACTCTGCATTTAGGATTGATATTATCAGCAGACATATCCAGAAAATATGGTTGAATAATTTTATGCAACGCTGAAACCGCTGCGAAACAGATGGAACTGATAAAGCATAAATCCATGACAAAAATTAATTGCTTGTTTGAAAACGATTAACTGTAACCAAGCGCTTCATATGCCTTCACAATAGTTTGATCATCCTCCTTCCAACATGACATAAGTTAGATTTATTAATTTTAGACAAAACTACTCCTATATTTAGACAAAAAGTAATTGAATAAAATAGTAGTAGAAACAAATCTTTGAATTTTTTAATTATTAAAACTTATAACAATTTTGAAACAAATGTTTTTTAATATCTAAAGTCCGTTTTTCAATTGGTTCACTCTCTCCCTATATATATTTATTTATATATATGTCTTGTTCAAATTTTCAATCCTTAATGAAATATCTCTTATTCTTCCATTGAAGTTCAAATATACTTGTAGTGGATAACACTTGCTTTTTATACAGTTTTTTCAAATATTAATTTCTTAATTAAGTTTTATTTTTTTTATTTTAAAATTATTCTGCGTTATTTCTGCGAAGTTAGAGCTACAACCAACAGATGGTGCCAGTAAGTTTTTCTAACGAATTTTTTCTTAGCTTCAAATATGTTTTCTTAAACTTGCAGTGGATGACACTTGATGTTCATATATTTTTTTTCAAATATTAATTCATTAATTAAATTTAATTTTCTGAAATAAAATTTCTCTTTGTTGACCTAAGTAGGAATTAACTTTAAAAAACTTTTTTTATATTACTTATTATAATTAAAGTGCAAAAATTGCGTTTGAAAAATATTATTTTAGAAATTCCTTACATTAAATTTTATAGTTAAACATACTCACTTAAATATCATACAACGAAATTATTGTGAGTTCTGTAAAAAAAATATTTGTTACTACACTGATTTTCATTTTTAAGCATAAAAACTTCTTTTATTGAAACATTTTATGCTGGTTTTTTATTGCGAAAAACTCAAAATAAATAATAATGTGCCTACTACCTATACGACTAGGATTTTCAATAATTTTTCAATTCAACTGCAGAAGTTAACTACTTTTTACAGATCTACAGATTTACTTTGTGATATGACTTACTGTTTCCCTTTAAACTATGTTCTAGAAATAAATAGGAAAGTAAAAACGAAAAATGGTAACTGAAATAAAATTACGGAAGTTTTTTAAATGAGTTTTATTTTATTTTAT
Source organism: Trichonephila clavata (assembly GCA_019973975.1). Classification (NCBI taxonomy): domain Eukaryota; kingdom Metazoa; phylum Arthropoda; class Arachnida; order Araneae; family Nephilidae; genus Trichonephila; species Trichonephila clavata. Next base: position 68,138 of record BMAO01030184.1, read on the forward strand.
TAAATAATTAGTTAATTAATTTTTTCCTTGATTTGCAAATTACAAACAATTTAAGACAGAAATATAAATGTCATTTTAAAGAGAGAAATAATACTTTATATATATATATATAGAATTTTACATATAGAGAACAGCTATTACTCTTACCTTTAAAAGCAGTGCACTGAAATTAGTGAAGAAATAAATATTGGGGAAATATTTCTGATAAATTTTTTAAAAACATTATATTAATACTTTATAAGTTTAATATAAAAGTAGAATACAATAGAATATTCCATTGCTGAAATATATTTAATGAATAACTTATCTTAACTGAATACTTACGAAGTTTTAAAAAAAATATGAAATAGGAAAGAATTTTTTTAATGTCTTAGTTTTTAAGCATATATATATATATATATATATATATATATAATATATAAAATATATATATATATATATACGTGAAGCAAAATACCTATCTACTCTTAAAATATTTGGTTTTTGTGTGTATTATTTTTGACTGCATATTACGCAATGAATATTATTAAAACAGTCTGTCAAAAGTGTTTGAAAAATACTTTACAACGTCTTACAAAAATAACATCAACTAATAAATGTGTCCCAATCAATAAATGAATATTGTTATATATGTTCTGTATTTTCTGGTTCATTAAAAAAAAAAAGGTTTTGGTACAATTTTTTTCATAAAATAGTTTACATATTTTTATTTTCACAAATAAAATAAATTAATATTAAATTCTTGCCATAAATTAACTGTTTTAATAATTTTAATGTGCTCACCAAACAATTATTTACTGTTTTTCACTTGTTGAAAAGAATTTCAGCAATTTTATGGTGGGTTTTGATTTAGCATTACAGAGAGGCAGTAAAAAACGAGACACATTCTTAAAATGAGTCATTTGGTTTATAATTACAAAAATAATCAGGACATTTTAAAAAATCTAAATATTTATCTTTTTTTTCATATACATTGAGAAAATAAAGTAATTGAAGTGTTCAGTTAGCTAAATAGTATATGCATTTGCTTATAATACACACACACACACTGAATATGAAATCATTCTTCACTGCATACCTTCACAAATCATGCTTCATATGTATTCAAGTTTATCTGAATTTTATCATTTGCAAGACGCATGAAAATTTTTACCTTTCACAAATAAATTGATCTTGTGTTCAACAAAATGTGCACTTAACAACAGAAAGAGAGAGAGAAAGAGAGAGAAAAAGAAGATACTCAATATCTTGTATCTTTCATTGAGACATCATTGCTTTTTTTGCCAGTGCCTCTAAAGCAATCATTCGGCACCCTATTCGATTCCAAGTGACATTATAAAATGTAGCTATTTTCATAGAATTGGTATTGGAGAAATCCTAAGTCCTTTCGATACAGGATGGAACGAAAAACGACCAATAGAAAATGGGATGTTGTTACATAAAAGCTCCAACAAAAAGAAAACTGGAGTCTAAAGTGAAGGCAAATGCGAATGAAATGAAAGTGAAAGGACGCTTGATTTTAGAAGTTGCAAAGAGCCTAATATAAATATTTTTGGAGTCATATTTAATGGTGCTACATGTTTAGTGATATAATTGAAATTAAGGTTCTGTGGAATATATGAATTTATAAGATATGCATACGCCGAGGCTCAAAATGATAAGGACGACTCTAAAACGAATCAAGGAATCCTTTGTTTGATATACAAATCCATAAATCCCCTCATATATTAAGAGTACTTCAAATGCATTACATATAAATTTAAGGTTTTTGCCAAAAACTTATTTTTATTCTTAAGGTAACTGGGACGTCTGCGACAAGTAAAAATGAACTTTTTACACCAAATTTAAATGGTTCTCACTTACTTAAATTAAAAGCAATGGAAATAAAGTTTTTACGTTTAAATTATCCGTATATTTATTTATCTGCTAATGTAAAAAAATTCCATTTTAAACCACAAATAAATCTGTATAAGCAATAAATAATTAATAACTATATTTTCGTTTTCGAGGCATGTTCTTACATTTAGGTACACTTTGCATAAAATCCACTTCATATATTGCTTTAAAACTTTCCTGAGTGTTTGCAAACATAATATCAAAAATAAACGAAATAAAATTCTAAAATATAAATTTATAAAAATTAAGAAAAATTTTAAATTTAGTGATTTAAATTCTCTTTAAATTTCATGCAGATATTGTGGTATATCTGAAATTTGAGATTGTTTATTTGAAAACGAATTCGTTCACTTTAATAAAAATTTGTGAATCTTGTATTATGCATTCTTGTAAATGTAGAATTGTTATGCTTTATTGTGTGTTTTGTATTGCATGTCTTGTTATGCTTTATTGTATTCTACATTCTTGTAAATGTAGAATTTCCATTAAATGTGAACAAAAAATACAGAAAATTTACATTATTCGTACAGATAAATTATTATTTTACAATGCATATAATAAAAAAAGGAATCTTGAAGAAAGTGTACCTGAATCATAGTTACATCACATTTGCTTACAATTTTAAAATTCAATTTTCTAGCGTTCTATTTATCTGATTCTCATAAACAATGCATCTTCAGATGTAGCAAAGTGCCTTCGATTTTTTAAAACTAAAATAAAATAATGCAAAATGTGAATCATTGTCACGTCCCAGTTATTTTAAGTATTTTTTAAAATATGTATTAAGGAAAAACAACCTTTGGAGCAAAATGATAAAATCGGCGGAATATTCTGACGGCAGGTCTGACGAAACTGCTGTATATAGTAAGTTAGTTATCGACATATTGAAAATAAGCTGTACAGTTGGAAGTAATGCGTGGTAGAGCGTAGTCTTGTTGAGAAAGTGGTTGAAGCTGGAAGTTCAAGAATGATGTCGCGACTAGCTGCCGGATCTCTGGGGTGTAACATTAGTCTGGCTAAGTGCCTGTACCCCCGAAGTTTAAGGATATGTTTGTTGGAAATGCACCATGGCAACATGTTTTCTAGACATCTGACTTTGAATACAGAACCATTGATATCTCTTGAGTTATTTTTAAATTTAAAAGATAGTAAAATAGTATCCATTGATTTACTTCGCATATTTTTCCGTAAATCACTATTATTTTACTGTTGAGGTCCATCATATAATTGTAAATACTTAGAGAAGATCCACACACGCACACACAAACACACAAACACACACACAACTAATTATTTTTTTCTATATTTATGAAAACTGTACAGTACAGTTTATAATTTATGTGTGCGTTTCAAAAAATCCGCATTATCTTTGAAAATGTATTGGGATTTTAAAGGAAATCACATATAATGTATTTGCCTTGAAATATAAAACACTTAGCAAACTTTTCAGTGATCCCAATTTATATACTTTATTTAAATCAAATGCCCATCATTTCCTTAAATTATTGAGACTGAAAACTCTCGTAAATTCATATCTTCTGAACAGTTTAAGTATTATCACATACCATGCTAAAGAATTTTGTTTAATACTTCCAAATTTAATGTATTATGAAATGGGAAAATAGTAATATTTTTAGTCTATATTCAGTGTATTTTTAAATGAGATTCATAATAAAAAAAAAAGAAATTTGACATATTCCTTAATTATAAAAATAATGTGAATGTAAGAAAAGTTATAGTTTTTGCTAAATATTTAACTATTTTCTTTGCCAATAAATTATGTACAATTCCTTCTGTCGCATTCTTTGGGCTTAAAGCGCGATATATTGAGAGCCTAAGTTTAATTTTCAAGTCCAGTGAAGCATCTTGATTAAAAATACAACATTTCCGAAAACTTCTGCATTCTGCAATCAACAATATGTTGTGAAATATTGCAGTGCAGCAAATAAGCAATATTATTAGACGGTCTGTATTTAACGACAGAAAGCGGAAGAGCCAAATATTTATCTAAGCCGATGAACAAATATTTATCTAAGCCAGCGATTCTGAGTTTTTCCTTTATATATTCTTTTTTTTTATATTTAAAAAATCCGTTATTTTTTGTATTTTTTCTATTGCGATTGATGTATAAATTGACTTAAAAAACTTGACTTCCAGTTTAAGCATGGATGGAAATCTAACGTATATTTTGAAAACGTCTTTTTAAAAAATGGCTGTACGAATCTCTTTTTTTTGTTTTTGCAGGGAGTATTTTATATTTTTTATTCATGCTCTACAATTAAAGATATAAAATACAAAATTTTTTTAATTAAAGTATTAGCTTTTTAATTTTTAAATCAATCAGTGTATTTCTTAAAAAGATAAAGTTCCTTTTCTTTCGGGTATAGTTTCGACGCAATAGTGAAACTAACTTTAAAAAAAGTGACCTTTCCCAAAATGTCTTCAATCTAATGGAAATTAATTTGTCACAAGAAAACTAATTAGTGTAATTATATGAAGGGAATAGTTTATTCATTCTTTCTATGTTTAATAATTTTATTTATGAATATTTTCTATATGTTTTTAGAATTACACTATTGTCTATTTTAAAGGTTCACACACACACACACTGCATATTGTTGCTGATATACTTTATTTACAACTTAAAAACCAATATTCTGAGTATTTTGCCATTACGGTTTATGAAACAGTGTTTAAGTAGAAGAAAAGAGATACACATGTTGAAGAAAATTTTAAAACAGAAATATATGAAAATATTGAAACAGGATTCATAAAGCTATATTCCATCAAATTACATTATTTCTTACATAAATTGCCATACAGATTGATCAATTTATTAAAACGATAGAATAAACAACTGCTACCAAAATCTTCATTTGTCACAATTATTAAGGGGTCTGAGGGGTATTAACAATTTTTTTTTTCGAATTTTCGAAAAAAATACATCTTGTTCTTCATTTTTTTTCTGAACATTTTGATACTAACCACGTGACAATACTCTAAAACTTCAAAAGTTATTCGAAAAATTGCAAACAGCAATTTAGACATAACAACTTTTAAATGAACACATGCCACGCCCATTTATTTTTAAATTTATGCATACCTTTCATTTTTCTGTTTTTAATAAGCCTCATGAAATATTTTAATCGCTTGAGTTGATCAGAAGGAAGCCTGCAACTCAACACATTCATTCTGCTGTGTTTTGATTCTGTTGTGTTTACTTTAGGGCACGTTTTTTTAAAACGCTTATCTAAAGTGAAGATATTTGTTGTTTTATTCTGATAATATAGTTGGGCAATGCCCCAAGAAAAGGTTTAGAGGAAATAAATATTTAAAGGTAAGTGACTCACATGTTACATATATGAAAGATACGAGGAAGTGTGTAGAAACGAAAAGTACAAGTAAGTGTGCCGAAATGAAAAATGCTTCTAGTAAAAAAATTTCAGGAATTCAGACTTCATTAAAGACAAATCTTGTTAAGGTAAGTGAAAACTTCAAAGAATAACGTATTTTTGATTTTATTTAAACCTTTAGCTCTATTTTGTCAGTATCATGCTGTTTAAAATGTCATAAACCATTAACAATTAATGAAAATCCACTCGTGGTTTATGTTCGAATTTTGAAATACATTGTAAAAAATGTGGGAGTATTTGTACTTTTTCAAGCTGTGAAAACATTGGGAATAAAAATAATGATCCAGAAATTAACAGAAGATCTATTTTAGCAATGGATGCACAGGTCAAGGTTTAGAGTTATTAAAAACCTTTTGTTCTGTAATGAGTCTTCCTAATCCTGTTGAACAAAAATCATATGATGTTATTAATAATAAACTTTCACTTGTTATGAAGGAAGTCGCCGAAGAAAGCATGAACAGGGCAGCTGTCGAAGAAAATTCTTCGTTACCTGATAACATTTTAACGGTAAGTGGTGATGGGACCTGGAAGACGAGAGGACATTCATCGTTGATTGGAGTATGTACTCTAATGGGGCCGAAACAAGTAAGGTTTTGGATAGGGAAGTGTTGTCCTCATTTTGCAATGAAGCGACAGTTATAAAGGGGTAAAGTTTGGTATAAAGTACAATAAATGGCAAAGAGCGCATAAGATTTCACGTAGAAAAAATTATTCTGGCTCTGCTGGTAAGATGGAGGTTGACGGGATGTTGAGGATTTTTAATCGATCAGAAAAGCTTCACAACCTGAAATATTCGAACTACATAGGATATGGCGACACAAAAACATTCAATGCCCTTTCTGAAAAGGCGATGACCATCTTATTCAGAAAATAGAATGTGTAGGCCATGTGCAAAAGGGAATGGGTACAAGACTTAGGAAGCTTAAATTAGTATATGGTAAAAAGAAATTATCTGATGGTAAAACTATAGGCGGTAAAGGTAGGTTAACTGATAGTTTAATTGATAAGCTGGCGCATTACTATGGTAATGCTATTCGATGCAATTCTACTAGTGTAAAGGAAATGCGGAAGCCATTTGGGCTGTTTGGGGTCATTCTTGCAGCACCGATGATGAACCGATGCACTGATTTTGTCCTACAAATCCAAATACATAGTGTAAGTATAATGCCGCAATTAATAATAATTTACAAAATTATAAACACAAACCCTCAGTTGCGAAAGCTGTTCGAGATGTAATTAAGCCTGTATTTGCAGACTTATCTCATCTGGCACTCCTGAAGAAATGCTTAAGAGGTAAGACACAGAATCCTAATGAAAGTTTAAATTCATTAATCTGGAAGTTTTGTCCAAAGACGATTGATTCTAGCCTTCAGATTGCAGAGATTGCTGCAAATCTAGCAACCAGCATTTTTAATGATGGAAATCAAATACTTTTTACTATTTTAGAGAAATTTGGCTTAAAAATTAACAAAAATGTTTGTGTGTCCCTGGCTGAACGTGACAATCGTCGAATCTTTACTTCAAGAAAGAGGAGCTCAAACGTCATCGTTTGAAGCTCGCAGAGACAAAAAAAAATTAAAAAGAGTACAGAAATTGAGCTGTTTGAGCAACAGGAAGGCATATCCTATGATCCTGGAGCATTTTAGCATGTAAGTTTTAAAATTTATTTTCTCAAATTCAATTTAAAACTTTAAAGCTTTTTTTCTCAGTTTGTGTTTTTTTCACTTACGCGCATTGCGTTTCAAAAACTATCATACTTTGATGCATAAAACTTTACAGAATTATAAACTCTATCATAATCTTTAAATCCTAGCTATTTATAGTATTACATATTTGTAATTTTTTGAAAAATTTCAAAAAAAATTAAATTTTTTGAAAATTTTTTTAAAAATGTACTTTTTTGATTTTTTAAAAATATTATTTTTTATTATTTTTATATCTAATCGCTACCATCTAATAAGGATATATTTGACTTTATAAATCAACTTATTGCTAGTAATTAGAATTATTATTTCAGAAAATATGCGCGTCGTAAAACTTACTATTTATTTCTTACAAAAATTTTTCTTATATTTATGTGCTTATTATTTTTAAAATTATGATTATATTTTAGACATTTTATACTTTTTTGAAACTTTATTCCTTTATAAAAAATGTGTAAAAGAATCAAATTATTTCATTTTAACCTCAAAGAATTATTTCTAGTCGAAAATTGTTCATATTTTGTGCTCTCGAAACATTT
>BMAO01030185.1:0-19712 GCA_019973975.1 Trichonephila clavata
CAAATTTGCTATTATATTGATTCTGAAAATAATAAGTTAGTTTGACAAGCCATTATTTAACAATTTAAAGCATTGAGCATTTTGGAAGTTTTTTAAAACTTTTATAAATACTAAATATTAAAAATATTTAATTATTGTAAATGATTTATATTTCTTAGATTATTGGAAACAAAAAGTATAGAATTTAAAATCTATTTCTTTGTTGGATTTTAATAATTATTTTTATAGCTAAACCTGGAAAAACACGAAATTTTTCAAATATAACTTTAAGATTTTTAAAAAACATAACTGGAGCTCCCAGTCCTAAATCCATATGAACTTTTATGGATCATATGTTTGGGAGTATTTACAAGATATTTCAAGATTAGAAGAAAAAAGCGTTAGGGATTAGAAAACACATTTTCAAAATTAAAAGTCTGAAAAAAAACACATTATAAATTTGGAAAGGCAAAAACAAAAACTAATAGTGTCTGTAAAGCTCTAATTTTTAATATGTTATTTTCCAACTTATGTTCTACATCCAAACACTACTTGAAATAATTATGACTGAAAATTTTTTTAATTCAAAATATTCTTTTACGCAATATTAATAACATTTTACTGTGATAGATTATTCGGTTTCATCTTAACCTAATATTTTCACAGGAGTTTTAAATACACAAAACATTTATACACACAAAATAATAGTGATATAAGGTATTCCCGAAATCACCAAGTTTGTAAATAATGTCAATTTTTTTTTAAATCGGGGTAGTTTAGGAATTTGGGTTTTGTTGCATGCTTGAAAATACTAAGTAGTACTACAAAAATATTTACTATAATGTAGTTTAGACATCAGGGAATATTTAGTTCTTTCTACAACATTTGTATTCAGAACATTTACATTTTGAAGTCTAATTGTAAATCATCTGTGAAAGCTGGATTTTAGATTTATAAATTTCAGTCGCGTATTCCTTCCCTTTCAATGTTATTTCTCACAGAAGCCTGCTTACATTTTTGTTCATGCCATTTCTCAACAGGAAAAATTAATGAAAACAAAGTAAAAAGCTTTTAAATTATATAAATTATAAGTACAAATAAATATAGTGGTCTTTAAATCAATCTTAATTAAGTAAATGTGAGAGAACTCAAAGCTTCAAACATAGCAAACAGAAATGATTTTAGAAATTAAAATTTCAGTTAATACCCATTTCACACGAAAAAGTGGATTGTGTTCAAAAATATTTTCATTAATTTAATTTAGAATTTCAAAAACACTTTAAAGTGAATTCAAAACTAAAACCAAATCTCAGAAACTTAAAATTTCTTAAACCTAATTGGTTTCCAGGTCTTCTGGAATGTATGCTTTGTCGAAGATCCAGCCTAGAGCCTAGGCTTTTTTTACAGTTTGAAAGTATCCTAAAATGATAAGAGAGAGACCCCAGTTCAATTGGAGCAAGCTTTCGAAATATATGGGCCACAAATTTTTTTTTAAAAAACCCTGATGTTTTTGTTATTATGCCTTAAATTTGGAAAAATTCTCGACACTTAAGAGAATATTATTTAAAAATCAAAAATTATAATCCGTTTTTTCCACATGTGTAATTTTTTTACAAAACTACCCAAAATTTTTAATATAATAACATTTTCAAAAGCAAAGGTAGGGTTTTCTTGCAATATAGAATGAATTATGAGGATAATGAATTTATACTGTTAATATTTAAGAATAAAATAGCAATTTGTAAGGTTCTAATCCTGGAATTAAGGATACATCTCTAAATGTTAAAATTGCTTATAAAATTTCTTATATTATTAATTGTCAGTTAATTTTACTTATGTAAAATCTTTTAGTGTACTGTTTTTAAAAGACAAAATTAATCAGTAATGCACACACATCTTTGCAATGACTGATTGAAAGATGTAGCTACGGATGACAATTTCCCATTATAAATATATGCAAATATGCATTTAAAGGATGTAATACTAAAGAAACGGAAAAATGAAAATCAAATCTGAGTAGAAAATGGGAAGAAACGCTTTCGCATTTAACACATTTAAGAAAAATATATTTCCTTATTAAAATTATTGATTGAAAGTGTATTATGTGATTCCAACAAAAATGCTGAAGTGGTGAGAGTATTATTTTATTCTTAGTGTAAGTTGTAATGATGAGATTTGATTTATGCCCAAAAAATTCATTCAACAGAAAAGTATAAATTTAAGGATTAAAATTTGCATAAATTAAAAGTATTAAAATCTCTTTAATGTTATTTTAAATTAAAAATGTAATTAAATGCAGAAAGCCCAGTTTTATTGTACAAACTTCTTCATCGTATATATAACAGAGGTTCTCAAACTTCGTTGTCTCATAGACCTCTTGCCATGTTTTTCGGTTTCGGGTAGACCCCTTGCCATGTTTTTCGGTTTCGGGTAGACCCTGCCTACCTAATATTAAATTTTTGCAAATTTATCAACTTAAATATCTTTTTGATAATTGGTGCTACTACTTTCAAAAAATTAAATTTTTAACTGTAATGAAGTATAGTTCTGCGTTTAAAACTTAAGAAGCGCATATAATGAATTATAGTTAAAACAATATAACTGAACAAATGCTTTTAAAGAGAAGGATGAATCTGGTGTTTCAATAACAAATTTTCAATATTTAATATCAATCTTGTCAGGTTTCACCCTAACCTTCCTTTTTCGTAAGTGCCTACTTCTTTCTTTCTTTTTTTTTGTTTTTTGTTTTGAGATTGGCAAACTCAGTGAAACTCCCTCTCACAAGGAAAAACACATTTAAAAACTTTCTCATGATATTCCATATTTTGTGACAAATATCAGGTATGTCTTTTTAAAGCCAAAATTACTGACATCCGTTTCTATAAGATCTTCATTAGGACCTATAAGTTCAAATTGCAATATGACATTTTTTTTTTCAAAGCGACTATTTGAAATCATTGTCTACTGCTGTATTACAAAAAAAAAAAAAAAAAAAAAAAAAATCTCAAACTTAGTTTTAAAATCTGAGTAAGGGCATTTAAATGTTAAACGTAGGTTAAAATGTCCTGACAGACTGTGACAAATATAAAAAATTCGTGACGTTCAATATTATACTTCTTTAGCTTAATTTTGGAAAAAAATGCTGAAATATTCCTTGTATTAATAAAATTTATGTTATCACCTAGTATGGTAGTCAACTTTTATGATGTTAAACTAACCTCACTAAATTTAGTAAACGTTAAATTGGTAAAATCTAGTTCCCACTGGATCAATTTTTTTTAAAGAATAACGTCATGATCTGGTTTAATGAGAACCACGATCATAGACCCCCATTTACACCTCATGAGCCCCCAAATTATTTTTTTACTCGCGTGGAACTCTTACAGGTCGTCATAGACCCCTGGGAGTGCATATAGATACCTTTGGGAATCATTGGTATATAATGATACTACATTTATTCTCATTTTGCTTTTTAAAAAAATGATCACTTTTACTTTTTTACCTCATAATTTTTTTAAAAAAAAAAGAAAGAAAAAAAACAAACAGGAAAATCGCGCGGGTTGCGGTTTTTTAGTCTGATATTCAACAATGATTACAGATTACTTCTGTCTTGATCAAATCGTAATACCAAAATCAATTTATTTATTTATTTTTTTTAGTTTTAAAAAGTAACAGGCGAAAAATATTAATTTTCTTTTGCTTATTAAAAATATTTTTCAACTTTTAACTCGTCATTTCTTTAAATCTTTATTTTTTATCCTTTATTTGCTTGTTACTATGATTCAACAAATTGGATGGTTTCTGTTCGCCGTGATGTGGATCCAACGTTCATCACACAATTTTCTCCCAAGGCAACAGCTATGAATGAGAAATCTCCCCTTTTTCCAACAACACAGAAACCGAAAAAGCAATAAAATCGTCCCCAACAAAAGCGCTTGTAGACCTCCCGTATCTTAAAGGGGGGAAGGCATAAAATTGTGGTGCATTTTCGAAGTAGTTCGCAAAAGTACACAGGAACCGTTTCGCTACCGCCAGCTTTGAAAAAGTAGACCGCTTTTGAATGAGTTTCAATTAGATCCTCAACCACCCAGAGGGTTAAGGACGAATGAAAAGAATGGGACAGAATGACCCTGACCCTTTTCGAAGAAAACTGAGGAAATTTTGTGTCAATTTGACTTTCCAACTAATTTCTTTTAGCTTCCTGCGCTAATACAGACAAATCGGAGAACCATGTTTAAACAACAAAAAAAAGGTAACTATATTTTCATTTTCAAATTCTTTTTTGATTTTTAAGATTTAATGCGTAGGTATTTTAATCATTGTGTAAAATAAAGTGAAAAAAAATATTTTGCGGCATTTGCGTTTCATTACTATTTTATATTTTTATTTATTTTTTTCGTATTAGATACATAAATATAAATAACTGTCATCAGTCTCTTAGTATATTTTCATGATGATTAACTTATTTCAATGTGTTTTCGTAGCTTGAATCTTAAAACATTTTCGATTGACATTGTTATTCAAATGAAAAAATATTATTTGCCTCTCGTATAAAAGTAATTTCTTGAGTCAGTTATAAAAAGCGATAGTAGTTCATTTAAAATACAAAACATTAATGAGATTTTGAGTACATCCAATAATTATTTACCATACTTAAAAGAATCCTAACACAATAAATCGAAATTGAAATAAAAACGGTATTATATTTATTGTTTTGATTTTTTGTTTGTAATCCCAACGTATTACGATAATTTTGTTTATTAATATATGAGAAAATTTATAATTTCTAAATATTTAATTAAAATTGCTTCAAACTCTTAAAAGAATTTTCAAAGAAAGAAAGTATATTAAGTTTACTTAAAAATACACTTTCTTTCTTTTTATTGAGGTAACGTGAAATAAACACATAATTTTTCTAATATACTTTAAAACTGCTAAGAGAACCATTATTTTGTAAGATTAAATTTGAAAAGCACAAATTCTTTTTTTCTTTTTGTATTTATTGCCATTTTAAGAGTGATTTGCTTGCGATATTTTTTGATTAAGATCTTTTGTCCAGACAATTTGAAAGGATATTCAATGCAATCTAATAATTAAAAATGTGTATAACTAATTATAAAAATACATAAAAGTCGTATAATTACTTTAAAATACATAATTTCTTTAAATTAATAATAAAGTTAATCAAAGTTCTAATAAAGTTAATCAAAATTCATCTACAACTATATTTAAAATTTTTAAAAAAGGCAACAATGCCAAATCTACAGAAGAAATTTCTTATAAAAAGCATTTAATGAAATGTTTATTTTTACAGAACAATAATAAATGTTGAAAAATATAGGTACTGTTTTTTAATTGCTCCTAGTATAAAACTATTTAAAGTGGTAGCAAAATGTATTACAGAAATAAAAATATGATAAACACAATTTATAAAGTAGATAAGAGAGGGATTTCAAACAAAATAGAAGTGTGAAAAGTTATTCAATATGTAGTATAAGATTGTTTAGTTTGGGAAAGGGAACTTTAAATGTAATTAAGATATAAATTTAGTTGAAAAATTGTAGATTTCTTTTGTGATATATTGTGGCGTTTGTCGAACAGTTTTGAGTATTAAGATCGAAAGTATTAAGACTTTTGAAAAAACAAACAAGTATACTAATAATACTAAACTAGGACTTGTAAAAAACATTTGTATTCAGTTAATGTTTTATTAACTTATATTTAGAAACTTTAAAAGGAAACTTTACAAAAATCAAGAGTATTATAATTGTTTTTCCGAAAAATCCCACAGTTTTTTAAAAGAAAACCTTAGAATTTTTGAAAGCTTACTTTTGGTTGAGATATTTTAATAATTTTGATTATAAGTAATCCGGAAGCTAAGCTACGTTTTGTTCTAGAAATTAAACTATGATTTCTGTAAAGAATAAAAGAATTAAACAAAATATGTGTGTATTAAATCAGAAATTTCATAATTCTATCAGAAAATTTGAAAAAGATGAAATGTAATTTTATGAGAGTTTGGGGGAAAAAATTTAAATGCTTTAGAAATTTTAGCTAAATTTGGACTGGATATTAAAAATTGGAGAGGGATTATTGGAGAGGGATAATTGGATATTAAAAATTGCAATCATTTGATAATGCGTCTAATATGTCCGGGCGGTGCTCAGATCTACAGGCACGTATTAAAGAACACAGTCCAAGCGCAGTTTATATAGCCAGTCATTCTTTAAATTTAGTAGGAAATTTAGCAGCAGAAAGCTGTAGCGATGCAATTAAATGTTTTATGCTTGTACAGAAATAATTCTATTTTTTTTCTGTGTCAACCATCGTTGGCGAATTTTAAATAAAAATCTGGAAAGGAGTAAACATGCAATATCTGTGAAAAAAGTTGTCGTAGTCTCCCACTACCCCTTTGCATATTATCTATGTTAGGATATGTATGATTCATAATCAATGACTACTCAAATAATAAATCACTTATTTATTATTTCCTTAAGACAGAAATTCACAATTAATAATCAACTTTAAGAACAATAAATTATCATGGAGTATTATCAGAATTCAATTATGGACGACGGAATACTAACTGATATCACGAGGGGAATAACACGTACAATCAAACTACACATTTAAATCTAAACTACAAAAGTTACAGACCTGAAATCTTCTTCAGAAGGAACCTGGAACTAGTAGAATTTAGGAAGTGGCTATAATCTAGGATATCTTCAATAACTTCTGAACCGCCTTAATGAATCTTTTTCAATAATCTTCTTTCCTCTATCAAATTTCACTTCATTAAACTAGACGCTTAAAAACATCTTCTTAGACAACCACGTAGTTTACTTTTCAATCCCAAACACGGAGTTCTACTCTATCAAACCGCTTAGTCATCTTTTTCTCTTCATTTCATTTCTCCCTTTTATATCTCTTTCGAACTCGCTAAACCCGAAACTATCTTATTTGCATAAGTCACACTTTAAGCTCTCAGTGGGGATTGGTCAAAATAAATACAATTTAAAGTTTTTAAGAGAAGGTTAGTGAAACGCGTAAGCACCCGTCACAAAGTTTAAAATACACGATGGTCAGCAAGAGCAGATGCCGTACGAGCTATAAGACTTGGTTATATACACATAGAAGAGGCCCGGGCTGTGAAATCCGTGATACGAATGAGGAGAAGATCACAATATACTGGAGGCAACTTCTCTTTTGAAATAGATGGGGAAGTATGAAACTTCCCTAATGACCGTAATTTGGGATACCATACTCCAGAGGCTGAGTGCTACTAGCAAAGCATTACAATCAGTTGGGTGTGAGCTATTAAAAGGAACTAATCTACTGAAATCTTTAGAAAATTATATACAAAATTTCAGGAATGAATTTGGAAAAGTAGAAGAAGAAGCAACTGCTTTATCAGGGCTCTCATTTGAAAAGGATGTTGGACAAGTTTGCAGGCAGCGAAAGAGAAAAATTATTTTCGGTGAAACTATAAAGAAGGTCATGAATTTGAAAATAGGGAAAATTTCTTGGTCAACTCATTCTATGTCATATGCCATAGGACAAGTGCAGAACTATCCCGAAGGGCTGGAATATATAAAACCGTTATAGAGCACTGTTTTGTATTTTTTGCCGAGAGGTTACCTGAAATTAAGAAAAAGGCTGTACAAAAATTAAAAGATATTTACAAAGACGATATTGAATCGTTTAATTTTGACGATGAATCGGATCAATTTTTGCTATTTAAAAAAAGAAAAGAAAAAAAAAAGATACTATATGAACACTCCAATAGAAATTTATCGAGTTGCAAAAGAAATGGTCTCGACTTACCCTAATGTAGAGAGACTTTTAAAAATATTTTTAACTATACTGATATCAAGTGCATCAGGTGAGAGAAAATCAAGACGTAAAGTTGTGTAGCAAAATTTTTAGCTTTTAAGTAAGGTTTTCTTAATTCTTCAAAATAAAGTTTAATTTTTTTTAGCCGTTAATTTTTTTAGCTATACATTTTATTTTGAGAATTTAAGGTCAGCGAATTTTTTCACTATTTAAGTTTTTCGACTTCAGCCCAGGGGTCCCAAAACCTTTTACCGCCAGGGGCCTCCAACTAGCTTAATCCGCCTCTGTGTACAGCCCGTAATATATTTGAAAAATAAAAACATATGCATTTAGTTGCTGCTCGGAGTGTCAAAAGATCTGAAAACCAGATTGATGTTGATAATTTTTATTCAAACATTATGAAATTTCAAATTTTAATACCAAAAGTTCAAAGTTTTCACTTCTATCGGCAGTTTCTAAAATTGCCAATTTTTTTTAATAAAAAGCACGCGCTCACAAAATTAAAAGAATTTTGGGATTTATCTCTTCACAAATTTCCAAAGTATGTAACAAAAAGCTCTGTGTGTGACTTCAGACATGTAAAGAATATATTTAAACTCGCATTTTCTGTTGAAGCTAAAGTGATTTAAGGGGGTCCGGCACTTCCATAAGAGCCCCAAGTTACATTACGTAAGTTTATGTACCTTTTTCTCAGAAACTACTTGATTCTCATAAATGCAATTTTTACAGTAGGTTATATGTATTATCAATAAGACTTTAATCGAAGGTTTTGTCTATTTACTAAAAATTAAAATAATTATGAATTTTTTAAAAAATTTCATATCCCCCCCCCTAAAATTTAGTTTAAAAAGACATTATCTAAAAAATGCTAGATATATCTTATCCCCTGCATTAAAAGGTGTAAGCATGTTGAAAATATACTTACTGAAAATTTGAGGACCCTACATTTATTAGTTTCTGAGAAAAAGGGGTACATAAAGGGAAAAATATTGCATTTTGAGAAAACAGGCTTTAAAGTAAAAATTTGTAATTTTTGATGATATACCTTTTTTAATACTTTCCAGAAGCATATGAAAAATTTTCTTTGCCCTCTGCTTCTACAAAAGACTCTTCTAATTTTCTTTTTTTCATTATTTTTAGCATCTCAAAATGCTTTCGTTGGGCTACACCAATCCTACGTGCATCTAATTTTTTTAAAGCATGACACACAATTAAAACCTGATTCAATACCACAATGTTTTAAAATGATTAATTTGGCTACATGACCCATATTGAATTGTGCAATTGCCATATTTAACCCTAATTTTAGAGTTTTTAACTTCACAAACGTAGAATTTGGAATGACTGACCATATGGTATTATTAACTGGTTTTGAGTCTTTCCATGTAGACATTTTTTTAATAACCTAGGGTCAGCTAAATCTCTAAAAATTGGCTTAATTTCATTTATGAGGGAAGATGGCACATGGGTATGTTTTTTATGATCACAATGCTTTTCGTTAAATTCAGCTTTTGCTTTCTGAAACTTGCACCATGAATTTGTACCCGAGGGACACAATCCATGTTGAGGGCTCTCATTTGTAGATAAAAGATGGAAATAAACAGCCCAAATAGCATTTTTCATGTTGTATAAATCATTGATAATTTTTCTAATGGCCATACCATAATACCTCTGAATTGGAAATTAAAATGTCGGTTGCGTCCACTTAGGCTTCTTCCATCACTTAATTTTTTTCCTCTGTTTTTACTTTTGAGAAGATCCAAAAGACGGGTACCCATACGCTTTTGGATATGCCCAACACACTCTAATTTTTCTACTTGAGTGTCATAAGGATTCAGGGCAAGTATTGATGAAAAACCTCTTGAATCTCCATCACCCAAATATTTTGTGTAACGAATGCCATAATGAGCTTCGGATCTTTCAAATATCGCCGTTACACCTTTCACTTGCATGCCTCCACTTGTTCCACTATAGTTGGCAATACATGATGGTTCATGAACAGAATTAAATGCAGTTTTGCACCGACAATGTTTCGAAAACACTTCAAAGTCAATAACTTTTCCAGTATCGACACTCGTAGCTGTATCAATACCATTGAGGGACTGGGACTCTTTTCTGCCATGAGCCATCTAAGGCAACAGCGAGGTCCCGGCTACCTTCTATTCGTGTGGCCTCCTCAACAGAATCACTCATTGATTTTTCACAGGTAAATTTAGAAGAGTCGAACAACAATTCTGTATAAGTACGGGGTTTTTCAGGTGGAGACGGCAAGTTCATAAGTTCACAGAATGTTTCTGCAGCTGAACGACCTCTTCCAATAGATCTGAAAGCAAATACCAATCTGATATTTGAGTAGAAAGTTTATTTTTATTCTTCAATTAAGTTGACGTATGGAAACCATGCTTTTTTGCGCAAAAACTACAACAAAGTTCCATGTAATACACAATTCAATCTCTTTTAGAAGCCTCCCATGAGATAGATAGGTCACAGTTTTTACAAACATCAAAATTCAATAAAGCTTTATTCAATAAATTTAATTCTATTAAAACATTTTTTCATTATTTCCTTCCATATCTTCATATAAACTGTTGTTTGAAATAAGTTTTCGTTTTGAAGCACGTTGAATAACAGTTTCTGTGCTGTCTGATGTGATAGCTGGAACATTTTGAGCATTCATTTTTTGAACGTCGACATTTTTGAGTTTTTTAAGTATTTTTTTAGATCTCCCTATAGTTTTATCGTTAATAAAATACTAATAAATAATTTAATGTAAAACGATTAAACAGAAAAAAAAATCTGGATAAATAAATTAGAATTCACAATCAGCAAGTTCAAGCAAGCATAATCCCATTAAACAACAAACCAAACGAAAAAAAATAACTGTGTTGAGTTGTCTTTTCCTTTCTTCAAAGAAAAATCGTTTTATTTATGTGTAAAAAAAAGGTTGTTGTTGTTGTTGTCGTGTCCTTCCCGCAGGGAAGGAATGAAAGTTGCCATTGCCTGTGAGACAGGTTGGACTTCTTAACGATAGATGGCGACACCACCTATCTCCACCTCCACAATTTTGGCATGGAGCTGAAGGGGAGGGAAATATTCCCCAGCACTCATGGTTTCTGCTGCGACCGCCCACAAGACTTTCGGACTCACTGATTTAACGAGCCCGTATATACTCGGGGGTATTTAGTGGCATCGGGCATCGAACCCAGACCTCGGGTCTAGAGTCCGAAGCTCTAACCACTAGGCTACCCACGCCCCCCCCCCAAAGGAAGGTGCTCCTAAAACGTGACAGGTGCTCCTCTAAGAGCACCTGTCACGCGCCAAGGAAAGTGGCTTCATTTTAAAAAATAAATAAAAAATACTTCTAATTATTGTAGTTCCATATATCATATATCATTTTAAGTAGAAATGTTTGAACTCTTCAAAAATATAAAAAAGTGAAAATCGATTATTTTTCAACAATTCATGTGCCCCCCTTAAGAGCATTTTGTTAACCACTAGCTTTTTGAAGAAAAAAAGGCAATCATGAACGGGGGGAAAAAAGATAATCCGTATTTAATTGGAGGGTAAGTTAAGGCCTTGAGAAACTGGAAAAGAGTTAGTCCAATACTGCTTTTCTTGCTGAAGCCCTACTTCCCGTCTCGACAGACACCGAATTCATTGTTTGGCATTGGAACTTCGGACCACTTTTGCAGTGAATGATGTCTGTTCTAGGATTTGAAGCTATCTGGGATTCGAAGGTTTTAGCACCGCGTTGCACGCTAATTTGGGGAGAGTGAAATATTTTACTGCAAGTGCCCAAAAAAAGGGGATAAGAGATTTCTTTACTTAAAAAATGTATTCCCCTGTCTGTGTATGACTAGAAATTTTACATTTTTTAGACTAATAGATATAATGCTAATTATGGTTTAACTAGGAGGAATTGGAAAAACAATCAATAAAATATGGCAATGGAAAATTATTCTTAAAAACTCATTTAATAAATAAAATTATTAATACTAAAAATTACTCATAATGTGAATAAATACGTTTTTATATAAAAGAGGTATAAAATATATTGTGGACAATATGCTCTGAAGATTTGATCATCAAAACACTCAGGTGTTTCCGAAATCAGAAAAAGCCTTTGGAAAACAAATGTTTACTCATCTGAAATGAACAGTTCATTATTTTCTTTATTAGCAAACTTTGTTAATAAAAACAATTAAGTTCAGAAGACACTGTCTTAAGCTAGCCGAAAGTTTAATGTACGTGTAAATACGGGAAAAAATGTTTCAATAGATAATTATAAAGGAAATACAGAATGGAAAACAATAATATTTTTATAGTAAAAATATCCATCAACTTTGGGGATATCTTGATAATGAAATGGAAAAGGCAATGCGTAAATAGGTTTTTTTATGCAAAACGTGCGAAACGATATAGAATTTAGAGGACCGGAATTCTTTACCATCTAGCACATAGCACCATCTAGCACCCAACCTATTTTGAACTGGCGCCCCCTTTTCTTGTAAATATTTCGATACCGCCCCTTTTTCTAGTGAATATTTCGATACCGCCCCCTCCCACACTAGAGAAATAAGAGTGCACATAATATATGGTAAAAACACAAGAGTTAAGTTTGAAAAAATCCTATTACTAATAGAATATATTTTTTAATTTATTTTTTTCTAAAGCTCCAATTTCTTTAATTGCGAATCTGAAATAGTTATTGCCACGAATATATTTGAATGCGTTATATATTTTAGTCATAGATAGGATGTTGTTGGAATTGAAACGCTACTGAATTTCTTCTTCATTTAAAAGAGTGGAATACAACTTACCTGTTATAAAGACAGGCAGGGATTTTGATGACACGAAGTAATTCGTAATAAACTATTGCTTTCAAAATAAATATAAATTGACAGTTATAGTCTTTAAAGAATCGCACTTTAATTCTTGGTTAACATATTTAATTATGTTTCTTGGATACTATACGAAATGAAATACAGTGGATGAAACATTTTCCCTACTGTTCACAGACAAAGACAACGCGTGCACTACAGAAATTAAAATGCACTATATCATTCAATTTAATGTAGGTCTGAATGTAATGTAATCTTTAAGTTTTTCAGCCACTTCCAGAACTACCGAAATTTGTGAATTTTTGTACATGTGATTTTGAGAAATGATTTAAATACATACAATCAACCTAAGTAAACAGTATTAAAGTTTACTTTTGTTAGTAAATAATCAGCGCGTTTTTTAAGTCTTATTTTGATTACATTTGGTTAATTTTCCCAAGCCCCTCCATGCCATCTCAACGACCCCTAATAAGATACAAAGACATAAGTCTGAAGAGCAGCTGTCAACGTATCCCTGGAATAGCTCAACATAGATTATTGCCTTTTAACAGATAACCTACCTAAAATTAGAAGAAAAAAATGAAAAGGAAAGCATGCCACCTTTTCACATTTTCCAAATTATTAAATTTAAAATTCACATTTAAACATGTCTCAATATTTTTTTGGTGCACTTGTTGCCTTCGACTGAAAATTACATTTGTTCTTTTTTTACTATTGCTTTGACTTTCGTTCCGAACCACCCAGCTGCAGCAAAATTCCTCTTAAAAGGGCGTGGCTTGTGAAAGGAAGAAGGAAGCGGCTTTTGCTTTTTGACCAACTCCTTTCCACAAAATATAGCTTTTTTTTTATCACTTGGATACTTGAAGGAGAGTGAGAATAAGTTTTACTAAAGCAAGGCTAAGTCCCCCAAGCAGAAACTGTTTATTTACATTCGGCACAGATCTGCGTATTCTCTTTTCTTTTTACACCGGTACGTTTCCTTCCCCCTATTCGAGTGGCATTGCGTGAAAAATAATTGCAATTGTCATTCGATCCGCTTCTTTCCCTCGGAAAAGCTGTTGAATAGCCCCTCCCCTTACTGGAATCATGCAGTTCCAAATTACACAATTTCAAAATAGAACACTGGAATGAAAAGCATACAAAGCTTTAAAAAAAATTATAGAGACTGCCGAAAGAAACGAAAACTTGGAACTTTTAGTATTAAAATTTGAAATTTCTTAATGTTTGAATTAAAATTATAAACATCAGTCTGGTTTTCACATTTATTGACACTCCGAGCAACAACTAAATGCATAATTATATGGTTTTTTATTATTCAAATATATTACGGGCTCTACAAGATCATGACAAAATATAAATATAGTTCAATTGAAATAACAATTAATATACAATCATACTATTTATGGATAGTAGTTGTATTTACTTAAATTTCAATGTATTTGATTTTTAACATTATTTTAATTGTTTGCATCATTGTCATCATTAATTTCAACAATACTTAGACTTTTTGTACTTTCAATTATTTCATTTTGTTCTAAAAAGATACTGTAGGCTTGTGGTAACTAAAGTAAGAAAGGAAAATGTTTGATTCAAATTTATCTAAGTATCGCGTAAAAACCGCATCGATCGTCGTTTTATATTTTGTAGTACTGAGTTTTCGATCATAGGACATATTTAATTTAAGTGTTTCATTTACAAATTCAATTAGTGGTAGATTTTTATCATCTGAAAAGTTAATATTGAAGTCTCTACTTAAAATCATCGGTACATTATCATATATTTTTCGCCAAATCTTTTTTCGAGTATTTCAGAACCTTCTTTTGAAAAATCACCAAATTTTCGAACAAAAATTGTTGTATCTGTCTCATAGATTTTCCAGGCGAAATATAAACGACAACCATTAATATGTATTGCCCATTCTCGGAATCGCAACGAGCAATGCACAGTATATACACATTGAATTTTTCACTAAATCCATTCAATTTCACTTATAAGATATACACAGCACTATACGTCAGCTGCATAGATACAGATATACTGCTATAAGCATGTCGGTGACGCGAACGCACGAGATTTCACCCATCCAAAAAGTGTGTAAGGGCACACTGCGCATGCGCCAGTCAGAGCATGTCGGTGACGCGAACCCATAAGATTTTCCCCTACCAAAAAGTGCCCAACGCCACTAAAGAAGTTTTCACTTAAAAAAAAGAAACATACAGGGTAAAGGAAAAAATAACATTGGAACGAATACACTGTTAAAATACAAAATCAAAGATAAAAAATTTTGTCTCTAAAAAACTCAGATGAATGGTTGCAGAGTTCCTGTTTCACGCAGGGAAACTAAACCTCCAATCGCTTGGGTTGAGAGTTGCAGGTGTTTACAATACAAATTGGAGCTCTCGATCTCTGTCGAGATCATAATCTCCCTTTCTTTTCAAATTGAGAGTTGCATTGGCTTGGCTTATTTTTCACATTTTGACCCAATACTGTGCTACAAAAAGAAAATTAAAAAAAAAGTGCTTTAAGATTTATAGCAGAATGCTTTAAAGTGAAAAGAGAGAAATTGTACATTAGAATTATGCGAGAATAAACTAGTGAATGCAGATTAAAAATTAAAGCAAAGATGATACATTTTTTTTAAAGACTTTACCATATTTCCTGTTTTTGTACTTATTCTTCAATTTAAAAGAAAATAAATCAGTATCGGGAAAAAAACATGATTCATTTAAGAACCCCCTCCCCCCTTTTGATAAACTAATACAGTAAGAAACAATCAAACCTCATCTAAGAGATCTGATCTCGGATTTGCTCATAAATTAAAGAGATAAGCAATTTTTCTGTTCTGTAATGGTCTCTTTCTCAATGATGGAACTATAAATCAAAAGATGTGCAAATAAACTTTTTCTCTTTATCTGCTACGTAAGCCATTACTCTTCTCAACTCCATTTTTTTATTCTGTGTAATAATTTGCTTATAACATAAATATCCCTCAATATTTAAACACAAATTTGAGGGTTTTTTTTTTTCTTTTCCAAAAATGTATTTCAAATGGCTTGGCATAAAGTGTTTGTGATGAATTCCCCTACTTATTGCCATGAAATGAATGATTGTGATTCGTCTTTGGGCGTATGGGTTGCGAATAAATGAATGGAAGCGGTTGGTCTATTTACTTCGCTAATAAAGAACCAAAACAGTGGAACCCATAGGATTGTATTTCAGGAAATAATTGTTCCCCAAAATTATTTTAATGAATTGTTTAATTGTTTTTATTATTTTGAAACCGCTCGATGGCTATTGGCGTCACCGTGCTGCCATCCCCTCCCTAAATTTCTTACCACGCCAACGTGAGGGTTTAAACCTCGACATATTTAACGATGCATCCGCCGCTCTACACGGCGCATCTTCAGCGGCATCGTGTTTTGAATCCATGACCGGACAAAGCTGACCGCTAGTTTCGCGACCATGATAATTCGCTACTGCTGCCACATTGTTTAATGAAATCAAGACATATGAACGTAGAATATGTATGTCTACATATGTATTTATTATAATAAATCAATAAAACTTCAGAAATTCTTTCAGTCTTTTAACAATAACAGTACAGTATTAATTTGTTTATTAATTGTTTACAAGAAATGCTTTGTAATACTAATTTTAATTTGCTAATCAATTTCCTTGTAGAAGTATATAAATAGAAAATCGCGTTTTACCTTTTGAAAGTTTATCCGCTTACATCTTTGAAAAATCATTTGGTTATTTTTCAATCTGCATCAAGTTATATCAATATTTGCAAAACAAATTTGTGATCAAAAGTTTACATTGAGCATCACAGAGGAAATAGTTTTTAAAATTTGAAAGGGCAGTAAAGCATGTTTTTGCATTAGAGATGGCAAAAATTCTAAAACCGGTGTCGTAAAAGAAAATTTCGGTTACAAATCCTGTTTATAAACACAATAGGAACAGCTGTAATGTGCGTATCCATAGAAAATGTAATTCATTAGATTTAAAGAATTTACTCTAAAATAAAAATAAAAAATCACAATCACTTTCGGATTGAATCACACACACACAAAAAAAAAAAAAAAAAAAAAAAAAAAAAAAAAAAAAAGAACGAATTATTAATGCGCAGAATTGTTGAAAACTGAAATCTAAATTTCACTTCAAGTACGAATTATTATTCTATAAAATAAGAAGTGTGTATGCTCACGGAGAGAAAAATCATATCTATTTTCACCTGTCTTTTTCATTGTGTAATAAAATTTAGTTTTAAATTTTTTTATTTTCGTTCTTTTACGTGAAAAAATTAATCTACTCTTATAGAATTAAAGTAAAAAAAAAATTAAACTGAAGTATTTTCTCGATTATCGTCTGCTCATACATAAATTTCCATTTTATGATTTATCAAGAAATGGAGAGAGAGAATGTAGTTGAAATTTTAACAATGAAAATTTTATCAATCTAGTAGAAGTGCAACAAGTGATATCGTTCATGTTTGTAAACAAGCATCATCCAGTTCTGGTAGCAGCTCTGCGATAAAAGCGGCATTCTTCAAAGACAAACCTTTCATCTGATTCTCCAAAAGTATCTGATTTTAGTAACGTTTTATTTTATCTTGAAAATGATAGTATGAGGTGTTTTTGCTGATAATTTCTCCGCTTCATTTATCACGACAGTCTTCCAATTCTTGGGGAAATGACAGTTCTCCATTTATAAATTGAATAACACGACAATAAAATTAATGAATTTGAGGGGGAGATTTTTTAATTTATCCAATCCAGGAGATTTATTGATCTTAGCTTTTTAATATATATTCCTGTACTTCCTCTGGAGTTGTTTATTCTAAGTCTAGACATGTAAGAGCGTCAATGAATCATTTAATTTCCCTTTGGGTATGAGCTGTTAAACTTTCGTTTTTAGCTTCATTGTTGGGTTCCAACTGCTTTTGAAGGCTGTCGGTAATCACTTCCGTAAGAGCCGATATATAAGATTCCCAACGAGATTGGGAAAAGTGTCGAATGTCTTTCGTGACCTCACGACACAGTATAAATTTTTTAGTTTTACATACACCAAAATGACCACACACATACATACAGGATACACGCGAAAACAAAAAAGAGGGGATGGGGAGAAGAAAAATAAACACTGAGATTTATTGCGAAAATCGTTTTATTGCGTTCCTCTTCTTTCAGAAGCAGCTGACGGGATTAGTTGAGTAAACACCAGACACAGAATTACTAGTTGCAAGATAAATCCGCACTGCGAAATAAATATATTATCAAAGAAACATATGAAATATCAATAAATTAATTTTCTTATATGTTTTATCTCCTCTAGTGTTTTTTCAATTCCTAAAATAAGCCATTTATTTATATATAAAATTCATTTATTCCTAAAAGTCAATTATTTAAATTTTTCTTCCAATAATTAAAATATTTCTGGCATCAATAAAAAGATAGTAAAAAAGAGAAACAGAAAAATATATATATATATTTAATAATTCTTCCTTATTGCTAAAACAAATTTTAAATACCCATACAACCAAATGTTTATTAAATAACTAAACAAACCCTAGTCAAATAAGCATAGATAAAATCTTCACGAATTCGAAGATTAATTTAGAACTGATTGATTATTTATTAACATCGCACTCAGAAGCAAAAAGAAGGCTACTGGTAACTAAACCTCTTAATTTTGAGACTAAGTCAAGTAAAGAAGACATTGAGCAAATGCCTCATTTTCCTAGCCTCCACATCACACCTTTGGAAGACTTAAAATTCCGTCAGGTTTGATGTGTATTATACTCTGTTCAACTCAAGTTTGGCAGCATTGGGAAGGGTACGATGACCGAATCACAGCCGCTGCCGGGTTACTGTAGGAGAAGAGAGTACTAAACAAATAATTATCACCATATTTGGCGAGTGGGGGAAAAAAATGCTTGTGAAATTTTTTCATTAAAATTGTAAGAGCTGTTTTTTGGGGGGGGGGGGGGAATAGTATATGCAACTTTTTTTAATGGAGATATTTAAGGCTTACGATTCAATATGTTTAGAAAAATTGATGAATAAACTAGCAAAACTTTTCTCGAACAAAATCTCAATAGTTCTCAACATATTGATAGCAATGTTTTTAAATGAAAAAATGCCGTTAAATTGTAATTCATGCTTTCATTAACTTGATTTTTAAGTGACTTAGGCCACTTTCAAAATAAACGGCTCTTTTTTCTTTAATTTTTATTTATTACATCCGTTTATAAAATACAAATTTCTATCTTGTTTTTTAAGAATTTATCGCCTTTTCTCGGTGGTTATTATTTTAAATCCGAATGAAATAATTATTCACATTTCATGTATAAATGCCGTTATGTATGTTAACTTAAGAAAAACAGAAGCACAAATTTCAACATCATCGTTTACTTCCTTCAGAATTGGTTAATGTAGGAATCTAATTTTTTCGAAAAAAGCTATGAATTTTTCGCCGAATGCACGCAATGTGAAGTCATATTTCACCAGCCTATTACGCTTGCCTACGGCACCGGGTCGTTTTTTACCAGGAGAACTTACAGCACCTAATGCCTTCTTTTCTTTCTTCATACGGAAAACAGATCTTTTCGAAACGCAATCAGTTCATAAACATTTTTCACGATTTCTCTGATGGATTCTTGCGGGTTTTCTTCTCGAAGTCGAGAATTAAACATTCAATATGTTTTACCGAGCTCCGCTTCGGATAGATTTTCCTCGCTTCGATGTGCATACAGCGAGGTTGGTGACATTTCTCTCTCAGACATGTTTAAAATGTCAAAAAAAAAAAAAAAAACAAAGAACATAATAGTAGCACGAGATATCAAAATTGTACGTATGAACGATAGCAAAGACGCCAAGCGAATGGCGTTGATTTGGCGGGAATGCTTAGGTAACTCCGCCAAGATGTAATCTTGAAACCGGTTTAGCCAAGTGAAGTTTCATGAAATTGTTGTTTTTCAACTGTATTCGTTCACAGGTATTAAAGAATAAATGCTTTTAAGGTGTGATTAACTAAAATAATCCTTAAAATCACAATTTC